>JALIZH010018767.1:0-94277 GCA_030522465.1 Rhipicephalus appendiculatus | reverse complement strand
ATCCAATTTTGCGCTAATAACCACCAAAAAATTAATTGGGTTTTCTATGGCGCACCTAAAACAAGCCAAGAAATCGATCCAGTTGCGGCTCCAAGCACAAAAACACAACAGAAATCTGAGAAGAAAAATCACAGAATTAAACAAGCAAATAGAAGAACACTGCGCAGAGCTCTGCAACCAGGAATGGGACGAGGTGTGTAACACCATGGACAAGAACATTAACACAAGCAAGACATGGAGGATTCTTCCACACTTACTCGATCCAGCAAACACCAAGGCGGCATCGAGAGCTGAGATGGCTAAGATCAAGCACCAATACAGGGGCAACATGAAAGCATTGGGGGAAGATATTGTCCAAACGTACCTTGCGAGACCCCCGGGCATCAATCACAAGGAGTACGAGGGCTCATCTAACGAAGATCTGGATAGGGACTACTCAGAACAAGAAATAAGAGCAGTCCTGCAGAACCTCAAGACAAAATCAGCCCCCGGGCCTGACTGAATTCAAGAACGGAGCCTTTACACCTAGGTACTTGAAATGGATCCCGGCGCACATGGGAGAAGATGAAGAGGACCCCAAAACCCCCCCCCAAACCTGAATGAGAAGGCTCACCTTGCCGCGCGCGAACTCACCATCCGCGGCTGGGAACACCCATCTCATGATCCCAGGGGGACCGATATAACTCAGGATGATAAAGATCAGCTTCTTACCTTCCACGACATATTGACCCACTACAAGAAACAAAGGGAAATACACCCACCACCCCACAGTAAACTAGATAGGTCACAAGAAGTAGACTGGAGACGTCTGCAAACGAGAACTTTTCAAAACCCAGTGCACTTCAACCGCATCTACCCCAAGCAATTCCCCGACGCTGGCTGCATCCTATGTAAACACGAATACGCAGACATAGAACATATCCTATGGAAATGCCCACACACTACACGGCTTTTCGATCGCAACAACCCGGACCTCCTTGAGACGCGTTGGCGCGACGCTCTGGCTAGCTCAGAACTTGAAGACCAAGTTTGGGCCATCCAGCAGGCCCGGGAAGCGGCGGAAAGGCTAAACCTTACCGCGACCAACCGGGTGGCCTAGGCCAGGCCGCCAATCTGCCGGTTTTAAATAAAGTTTTTTCCACTCCACTAGCGCGCATTCGCAGATGAGACTCCGCAGGGAGGAGGCATTTTTTTTTTCTTACATGTTAGTTCAGAAAAATCGATTAACGTGCAATGTCGCTGGAGCCGACGTTTCGACAAGAGAACTTGCCTTTCCGTTGCCGAAACGTTCTCGAATACGGCAACATTGATCACTTTGATCGCTATCTTCTTCTTGATAGGCAATCATGAAGGTGATAGGCAAAGCCTTGAATTTTTTTTTTTTTTGAGTGTACGATAGTGTGATTTCATTTGTAATCGAATTTGAATCAATAAGTGTCGAATAGTGGTAAAAAATATCGAATATCGAATGCGAGAGATTTTAATAAACATTGAAAGAATGAACAAGCAACCCCGGAGCAGCAAGCTAACCCGTAGGCGAGAGCTCGGGAAGCAGCGGGAAAACTGCAACGCCGACAACCAGCTGCTACCCCGGTGTTGAGGGGCGGGAAGCGGTGGCTCAACGGCAAAAATGCATTATATATACGGTGCACACGCGTTGTCACTCATTTACATGTGCGATTGGGCAATGTCACGGGTGATTTACGGGGAGAACGATCCCCAGTGGTTCCCTCACTCGCCATGATTCACTTCGTGGAGATGCGTAAATTTTTTTAACTAGTGTCATAGGAAGCTCTGTGACTACTGTGATTGATAATGACTGCTTTTGGTTTGCAGAATACCGCTCCCAAGCTATAGGCCACAATGATCATGTCTTCTAATAACCCTTTCAGACCCGGCTGCCTGCCAGGGGGGAACCATTGGTCCGCAAGAACATTCCCACGTGAGTTGTTGCCCCACTGCGTCCGTAGCTGTGCTCGGGTGGCCAGATACATTAACGCATTTATTAGTTAATTAAAACAAGACATTCGGTGTATATTTGGCTACATAATTTTGTGACGTTAGCTGTTTCACGCAGATTTCTGCAGTCCGCCTAAACTTTGCATGGAGATTTATCTAATCGCTTGAACTGAGCATGTCGTAAAAGGTCATGCCTTCCAAACTGACCCCGATACGAATGCATGGTGTGTCTCGAGGCAAGACTTAATGCTCATTGTGATGTGGGTTCATCACAATGAGTCAGCCTTTAGTCCGTTCAACCTAGGCCAAATTTTCTTTTTGTCTGAATAAACTGAATGAATGATCAAATTTACGGGCTTGGTGGCCTTGCTCTGATGACGTAGAGTGCACGTTGTCCTCGCAATGTTTTTTATAACGTTGTGACGTGGACCAACCCTCAAAGCAACGCAGCTGCGGCCCACATGCGTCATAGCATGTAAGGCTTGACTGCCAGATAGACGCCGTGAAGGAGTGATAGAAGCGAAGACGATGAAGTGCGCGGGTGGCAGTTCTCTTTTCCCCTCTATGGCGGGTAGTGCGAACTGCGCGTGCCGCGGTCAATGCCCGATCGGCGGGAAGCTGACGGCCGCCATGGCGGAAATGCAGGCTATGATAGCGGAGACCTGGTCATCTGCCACAAGCCATTAACCAACCCAACTAACTCATAAGTGCCCCGAACAACGTATATAATTTATTGCAGCAATTGTCTCAAAAAGTATTATCTTGAATAATCAGTGGGCTACGTCGGCGTCCATTCAATGGCCCCAGAATCATCTTGACCTTGAAGTTTAGGTACACAGCGGCAGATGTGTATAGATTTGCAAAAAAACTGATATAGGCAGAATAACTTTTTAAACACTTCAGCGATAGTTCCAAACGTTTACAACGTCAATTGGAGTAACGTGAGTTTCTGGGCTAGATGGTACATGACTGAGAATTAAGCAGTGCTTAAAATGGCCCAAAAAAAATGGAGAAAACGAAGCACTTCGTTGCGTCTTCCTTTTAAATGCGAAGCATTTCTTAGCGAACTTCGGCGACTTTGAGCGTATCTATCTATCTATATATCTATATATCGATATATCTATATATCTATATATCTATCTATATATCTATGTCTATCTGTATATATATATATATATATATATAGCCGCCTACGACTTTGTGCTCTCCTGGCCGTATCGTTAATGGGATTTATACCAAATTTGCTATGGCATAACATGACTGTATGACGAACATAAATGGCTGGTCATATCATGAAAATCATGACTAACTTGTCATGAAAAGTATGATTTACATGCCACGCTCATGGCGCGCTCGCGGCCGTTTCGTTCGCTTGATATACACCAAATTTGGTACTGAGTGACATGACTGTATGACGAACAGAAATGACAAGTCGGAATATGGAAATCATGACTTGTCATGTGCGACATGACTTGCATTCCACGCTCATGGCGCGCTCGCGGCCGTTTCGTTAGCTTGATATCCACCAAATTTGGTATTGAGTGACATGACTGTATGACGAACATAAATAACAAGTGGTAATATGGAATTCATGACTTGTCATGTGCGACATGACTTGCATGCCACGCTCATGGCGCGCTCGCGGCCGTTTCGTTAGCTTGAGATACACCAAATTTAGTATTGAGTGACATGACTGTATGACGAACATAAATGACAAGTGGTAATATGAAAATCATGACTTGTCATGTGCGACATGACTTGCATGCCACGCTCATAGCACGCTCGCGGCCGTTTCGTTAGCTTGAGATACACCAAATTTGGTATTGAGTGACATGACTGTATGACAAACATAAATCACAAGTGGTAATATGGAAATCATGGCATGTCATAAGCGACATGACTTGCATGCCACGCTCATGGCGCGCTCGCGGCCGTTTCGTTAGCTTGATATACACCAAATTTGGTATTGAGTGACATGACTGTATAGTATAACGAACATAAGTGGCAGGTGGTAACATGAAAATCTTGGCATGCATGTCATCTACAATGCCTTTTACATGCCACGCTCATGGTGCGCTTGCGTCCAGTTCGCTAGCTTGAAATACACCAAAATTGGTATATCGCGACGTGACTGCATGACGAACACATATGACAGGTCGTAACATGTAAAACATGACATGCAAATTATGTAAAGTATGATTTGCTCCTTCCTGGCTGCTTCGCATTACATCGATTCCCACAGTGCGTGAGATCTGCCGGCTTTTCTCCTTGTTTTCGACAAAATATTTATTCACGGAAGAATTTCCCACCTGCAAGCCACAGGCCTGTAGCCAGGGCACTCCCCCCCCACCCCTGGAATTCGGATGTAAGGGGGGTGTTTTAACGCGATAGCGTTAAAGAGCTCGTTTCGCAGAAATTCCGGCGTCGGCGTCGGCGTCGTTGGTTGTGAGCGAAAAATCATCATCTTGTCCGTGACCGAAAAATCGAAAGATGCAAATAAAATAAATAATAAAAATGTTCGGGTCCGAGTGAGGATCGAACCCGGGTTGTCTGCGTGGCAAGGAGGTGTTCTACCACAAAGCTATGCCTCTGCTTGGAAATACTGTAAAAATAACTTCCTCTGCTTGGAAATGCAGTAAAAATAACTTCCATGCTTCGCAAACGCAAGCTTCCTTTATATAGGCGTCGCAATATAACATGTAATATCCCAGGAATATTGCGTGGTACAAGCGTACATTGCCATCGGGCGTCAGAATATGTGACTATCATAACAATTTCGTAGTTTAAAGCCGGCCACCCATTACAAACGGCGCACACCTTACTGCGCGCATTCCCTTAACACCACGTAGTGGGTGCAAGTATGCACTAAGTGGTTGAAGTAGGCACTCGGGACAGGATATCGCTATCGCGTTCAACTCTTAAAGGAGTAGATTAAGGGTCCCCCCAATTTTTGATCTACACTCTCCTTTCCCCTGAAAACACTCCATGGTTTCGAATTCGTCCATCACCTTCCCACGGCTGCACAGAGGGACCTCCTATTTCTTGCCCACTGCCACATCCATGTTTTCCAGGTGGTTCACTTCCTTGAGGACACTGGAATGGACAAACAGGCTCTAGAAGCCAACTACCGCGTCCTCGACCATGGACGCCACTCTCCCTTCTTCTCATCTCCTCTTCCCATGTTTATTTCCCTCTCCCCATTCCATAGTAGACGTTGACTTGCTCCCATTTAGGGTTGCAGAAACAGCGTCTTTTCCTCTCCTGAACCTCTCCTCCTTTAGCCGCTCGCGACATCTCAGCGCGTTGGCGTAAGATGGCCGGCGCGTCCCATTTTACGGCTGCTAGCGGTTGTTTTCCGGAAATTGGTTAAACTAGAAGGCTAGTTTGAATCCGCTAGTATTCCTAAAGGTCAATGTTGCCTGGTAACATGAATACCGGTCTCAAACTGCATTCGAAAGTGAAATTTGGGGTTAAATAGTGTTCATATAGGCACCCATTTGAAAAATAAGCATTTATTGGCACTTATAGGCGTTTAGGCACGATCACCAAAAATAGGCATTTATAGGCACTATAAAAACACTATGAAAGCCCTTCTTAACCTCTAATTCGTGCTCATATATCAATGTGGCATGATAGGAACGCAAGGAACAAAATAGGCATTTGCCTATAATCCGGTCTCTAATTAATCTGGTCTCTATAATCCGGTCTCTAAAGGGGGGGCTTTAGACCACACTTTATGTATGTTCTTGCATGTGTTTGCATGAGCGCGTGTGTATATATACATGCAAAATTGCACAATTTCAGGCGGAGGAGAGAGTAGAGTTCGACCCTCTTGACCACCCACCACCTGTCTACGCCAGTGACATGACTTCATCATCTATGGGCTTCATTCGGGTCTTTCCAGCATATTTTTATGTTGGAACACGTTCAGCCTCTGTCACTCGCTAATACTTTGCCAGTATCTCATCTGAGAAATCTTAGCTGTGTCAAAACATCTCTTTAACTTTTCTTTTCGTTCCTTTTTAAATGTGAAGCCTTTCTTAGTGAACCAAAGGCACTTTGTGCGTATCTATCTAATCTATATATATATATATATATATATATATATATATATATATATATATATATATATATATATAATCTGCTCTCGCGGCCGTTTCGTTAACATAATATGCATGACATTAGCATATGGCCGTCATAAATGACAGGTCATAAAATGAAAATCGTGACACGCATGTCTTGTGAATCCAGTGTCCTGCATCTTTGTGCTCTCGTGGCTGTTTTGATAATTTGATGGACACGAAAATTCGCATCGCGTGACATGACTATAGGAGAAAGATGAGTGACATGTCATGACATGAATATCATTTCGTGCCACATGAATATCATTTCATACCACCTGCTTCGTATAACATCGATTCCCCCCAGTGTGTAGGATCTGCCAAAATTTTTTAGATTTCAATGCTGCGCTTGCAATTACGCTGCATATTATTTCAGGTGCAGTTTTAGCGAAAGCTGGCTGTGATTATCTTCATTTGGTCTCGTGCTCTGCTGATTACAGCACCACGCCCCGCACCCCCTGCAACGCCCTGCCGCGCGGATCTCTGTAGCCACGAAACCCAAGGCAGCCCCGGAGCGGCCCAGCGCAGTTGTGGGCCAGCCAAAAGCTATCCCAGTACGACCCGGTGCGACAACCAGGGCAGCAGCACGCACGACGTCTTGCAGGGCCATTCAGCAGTCCGCGAAAGCATCGCTCGCCTCTAAAGATGTCGAACAGCAAAAGGTGGTGACCGTTAACATAACGCTGCAATAGCAATTATATGTACAGTCGTCAGCAAGCTTAACACGAACGCTCCACAGCGTGTCCTGAAACAGTTTGATTGACGCTAGCGCCCCGTACCTTTGGGTTCTGTTGCCGAGATGTTACCCATGCATGCCGACACATTATCCAAGCATACCGAGGCATTATCTCGGCAACAGCGCCCAGCGCTTCGCGGCTGGCATCAAAGTAGTACAGCTCACGTGTCGGAGTGGAGCGTTCGTGTTAAGCTTGCTGATGGCTGTACATGTACACTATATGGACATATCACGCAGTCTGCGTCGAAGCGACAGACAGTACGAAGGTCGCTCGCTCCCTCCAGCGTCCGCGTCTCGCTGCGCCAGCGTTTTGTTGAGACGCCAAGTAGGATGTCAAAGCAGTTCGCTAGCCTTGCTTCGTACAACACCTCAATGTGTTGTTATGATACTCATTGGTTCGCCCTTGTTGCGAAACTAACTTTATTTCGTAAAAGGGGGTAACCAAAAGATAAATTACCCATGAGTCCTCTCTTTTTATACTCTCTTGTGATCTTCTTCAGAGTCATCTCTTGTGATCGTGTTTTTTTCGCGCCTTAAAATCAATTATGAAAGAAGGGGAATTTTAAGTGCTTGTTTTTCTTTGTTAAACACAATATTAATGAGAAATCACCGACAATAAGACCAAGGAAAGTATGGGCGATGTTGTTTGTAGTAACATTGATATAAATGTCAAGAATGTGAAGTTGACGAACAGATAACTTGCCGCTGGCAGGAACCGAACCTGCGACCTTCGAATAACGCGCCCGATACTCTACCAACTGAGCTAGAGCGGTGGTCATCTCCCTGTCCACTTTATGGGGCACATACGTGCATCTAAACCTGGGAGAGTTAAGCGCCACTAGTAGCCATGACGGCGAGTGTGGAACACTCTTTTACTGCCTGCTGTCGTCACGAAGCACGTGATCTTTCTACGAGCTGGCTGCCGGCCAATAATTCCTCGTATACAACCTGTAAGCATGCAGTCTGCCAGAACGAGACCCTCGCTATGGATGAAGGAAAGGGGAATTTTAAGGGAATATTTTTGTGTGTGCTGGACACAACGTTAATTATTTCTAATAGACAAGAAAACCAAGAAAAGTATAGGGGATCATATGTGTAGTAATGTGTAATAATTACTACAAATAACATCCCCTATACTTTCCGTGGGTTTCTTGTCTATTAGTTATTGTCTATTAGTTTCGAAGAATGTCATTTCGACTGAAGATATTACACAGCATATATTATTTTCATACTCGTATTCCCCGTGACGTATACACTAACCGGCCTCACTACATATCAGCACGCAGAGATCACGAACACAAGAGAATATAAATGCAATACATCGTTCTTTAGCAACTCTTTTTTTTTTTTTTGCCGAGAACTATCACTGAGTGTAATCGACTTCCTTCCACAATTGTAGGAATTTCTACTACTGACTCGTTCTTTTCTGCGATAAAAACGAATGAATTTTCCGACCACTAGGCCTTAAAAATATCGTGCGTACACCTCGCAATCACCATAATCTGTACCGTATCCCAATTGTAAACCATGTTGTCTTCTTTTAGCGCTACCTTTGCAACTTGTACTGTACCATCTACCACTGCCGTGCTTTGGTGTAATTATTCTTCGCATTGTCGCTTAACTATTATCATTGTGCTTTCTGGTTTTCTCGTTTTCACAATATATATGACGTTTGTGACGCAGCTCTGTATGTTTTTGTCGGCGTATAGTAATCTACATTTTTATTTTTTTTAATTTTCCATATATTATGTAAACCTGTGATTTTCATGTTAGTTTTTTTTCTGTACCCCCCCCTCCTCCCACACACACGCACACACACACACACACTGTAATGCTTGTACGGGCGCTCTAGGTACCAAGTAAATAAATAAATAAATAATGTTGTGTCCAGCAAACAAAAACGTGCCCTTAAAATTCCCCTTTCGTTAATAAATCGATGAGAAGATACTGCCGTTAAAGTGGTCAATAAAGTATTTTGCCAAGTTTCCCTACGCTGAGCCCCGATACTTCTTCTAGACCGGATCCACATCCGAGGTCTCCAAACCTGGCCGAAGGACGATGGCACCGTCGGCTGTTGCCAAGAAGCCAGCAGCTCGACCAACGCCGACTCTGCCAGAGTCACGCAAGCCTCTAGGACCGCCTGCAGGAGCGACCTCCTCCTTCAAATGCCTCCAACCAGGTATGCGCCCTCACGGTTTTTTAGATGCGAAGCAGCTTATGGCGCAGTTCAATCCGGTGGTGGTGGTGTGCGGCATGACCACGCTTAATGCGCATACGCCTACCCTCTCTCCCACTCTCCTCCTTTACGCAGGCGTCTACGCAGGCGTTCGGTCGCCTTCTCTCCTCTCCTCCCCCCGCGCTGCATCCTGTAAACCCACTCCCTCCTCTCCCTCCCCTATTTCATATAAGCGCGTGCGCAAGGTCGAGGAAGTCTCGCTTGAATCGTGCGGTTGCTCCGTCGGTTCCCGGTCGCTGCAGTTGTCTCGAAAGTCTCGCTACCCTCGCCGCAGACTCGCGTTGTCTCTCTGTAGCGGAAGCGGTAGCTCGACGCCGACGCTTGGCTTCGACGGCCAAGTGAATGTAAGCGGAAACTTGGTGTGCACCCACAATGCTGCTTCGCATCCCGTCATGGTTCCCTTTAGTGGGAAATGGTGCAATTTTTTTTCTTAATCTTCAGAAACATCCATTGATTTTATTTAATCCTTGTTATTGCAGATATAAACACACTAAAATGAAACACTGAATCACCTTATGCCGGCGAATTAAAACGAAAGCCTCAGATGCCTCATCAAACTCGAAGGGTGATTGTCGGCGGCGTCAACATGAGTGGTGCAAGAAGGAAAGGGGGGGGGGGGGGGATTTCACCATATGACGTCATAATGACCTCACAGCTCGCCTGTGGCGTCGCCATGACTTAACTATGGCGTCGCATAATGTGAAGTCGCATGACGACGCCATTACGGTGACACGTCGGTCGATCACGGGGGGCACTGCAAAAGCACGTTGGGTGCAGAAGGCTTTCGCAGGGGGGGGGGGGGGGATGATGAATACGTGGACTGAGAAGAGAAAGATGGCTTTCGCTTTTGGGACATCTCAGGCAAATGAATAGGGGACCAGGCGAGTTATTTTTAAGAAACTCGTTATCTTGGAACTGCTTATATTGGAATACACTACCACTCCTTTAATGCTATTGGCTTGTTTTCCCCCATAGCAATGTAATGAAATGTTGGCACTAAACTTCAAAATTTTTTTTGTCCACTAAAACAAAAATGACTCCGATTATTCTTTTAGTGAACAAATTTGCTATGATCCCCAATCGTCTGCGTTCTTCAGCTGATTTTTTCTTGGGCCACCTTCGGGTGCTACATACTTCTCAACATAGGCCCAAGTGGCGTTTTTGCCAAGTTCAGGATTTTATTCTAGACCCTATGCGCCGCACACAGCAAGAACAAAAATATTAGGAAATAGGACGTTTTATGGAAACTTTGATTAAAATTATTGATGCATTTTATCTATAATCGTCTTTTGTTAAAAAATCCCGCAAACGCTACAATTTACTCAATTTTACCTACGCGCTGAGTGAAAAACAGAAAGCTAACATAAGCAACTGTTCTATAATAAAAGCACAATGCTCGAAAAACGCAGAAAAGCAAATGTTGAAAGAATGCGTGAAACGGTCTATTTATAGGGAATTCACTTTTCGTACCTGGTTTCCCACCGTTTCGTGAATTTCAAATGACGGTCGCGTGCGCAAAAAATTTTTACCGCTCAAAATATTTTGAGAAAATACTCCAGAACTAATGCCTATACATGTGTAATTTTCTCAGATTTTTTTAATAAAAAGTGATTTTTGGCGAGCGCCCCGGTTGTGACAGTTGGCGTGGAATAACCCTTGCCCAGTTATCAATATGTATTGATAACGAGAAAACTAAACAATTTTTTTTCTAATACTGAACGAGCTAATGCAACTGTTAATGTGAAACAGAAAATTCGCAAAACAAAAAAGTTAATATTTACAGAATATGTACGCAAGAATACAACGACATAAAACCACCAAAAAAAAAAAAGCTTCTTTATTGTCACCTGCTTTGTGGCGTGGAATGCTAGTCAAAAAGTTTATATACATTCACGCATATCCTTTTTGACTAGCTTTACACGTCACCGTGAAGCTTCGCAAGCTATTGCAAATAAAAAATTACTGTTCTTATTATTAATTTTCTCATTACTTCGTCGGAACGAAGAATGTACACTACCCCATTAGCTTTCTCGCGGAAACATTGTTTTGTCCAAAATTAATATTGGGTAGGTATTTAGAATTCTATACGAGATTCCTAAAAGTTTTGTATGTTAATTCCGCAGCTGTAGTTCTCTCGCCCGTGTCCACGTGATCTCGCGCACTGCAGCGAGATACAACGTAGAGAACCCACGTGCGTAACCCGTCAAAAAAAACCGTAAGGCGGGTTCTGGTTGTGTGCCCATGGTATGAAACACAAAGATCATATCTCGCAAGTAGCACACACCATCATTACACCGACAATTAATATTGGTCAACCGTTAACAGCCCTAAAGAACAACCTTTTTTAAGCACCTACAAGCAATTGACAATAGCCACAATCTCTGGTCAAGTGAGAATAAGTATACTTTCGTTTAGTGACTCTAAAATCTGCCATCATCATCTAGCAGTACTTCCCCTCTAACATTGCATTAGTGGTAGCGGCTGCACCAATGAAATGATACTTTAATTAATGACTTTTTCAGCTGAAGGTGCGACCAGTGGTATGGCACGAGGCCCAGCAGCCAAGCCACCGACTGGATCGGCTGGCGTAGCACCACGACCTGCCCTTCCTGGTAAGATATTCCTCTGGGCATTGTTAACGGCGAATAATAGCAAAAAGACCAACCGCCAAAAGCGTAGCGAGAAGTTTTTATTTCGGGAGAGGGGCGGGTGAAGAATTTTCTGTTACCGCCTCGGCTTCACACTTTCGCAAAGACTAAGTGGTCACGCAGCTCGCGCGCCGCCAGCCTTGTTTGAGAGGTCACGTGACTTTTCGTAGCACTCGCGTTGACGCCCTCTGTATTTGCTTTCAAGGTCGACCGAAAACGCACGCAATCCAAAGGCGATCCTCGGTTGTAAGCAAGGTGGCTTGATCGCGCGATACAGCTGCAAGGTGCCTTCATTCTATGTCCGTCACGTGACGTCTCCGTCTGGCGTAACGGAGCAGCCGCATGTCCTTTCATCGATGAAGGACCTTTTCGATGGACCTTTAATCGATGAAGGACGTCTCCAATCGCGTGCTCTGCGAAAAATCCAAGCAGCAACCTAATGACAGCAATAGCACCGTGTTGATTGATTGTGTTGCTTGTTGAATTCAGTCCTAGAATTCAAGTGCACGTACAAATACAGTTGCGTGCGTTTCTCCACAAAGTGAAAGGGGGCATGCTAGTATACATTAAGGGCACAGGGTAGGCCCTATACGTCCCATGAATTTTTGGTCATTTTGAGGTACCATTTTCTCAGTGACTAAAAGGGATATTCACATAATTAATATATAATTTCATTCGATATTTTCCGCTCTTTTAACTGAAGCAGAACTAATTCAAATCTGACTAATATTGAAGTATTTGCAAATTTTTTACCACTAGGACCTATATTTTGAGTTAATTGGCACCTATGAAAATTTGTAAATTGCATCACAAATAATAGTCATGTCCATTAGAGCGTACCCGTTGTCACCCTGCACGTGATTCACCTCGAAGGACGCTGAAAAGGCTGAGAGGTTCAACGATGAAGAGCTTGCTGGTTCAGCGTGCAGCGTCTCATACGTCACAGGCATTTATTCACGTTTACTAGGGAACAGTGTGTTTCCGCTAACTTCACACTTGCTGATGACCTTCTTTACCATCAGCATCTAAACTTATCGACAAGCACGACAAACACAAGGTGTAATGACGCTAGGAGCTGAAAGTGTTTGAACCGAAGCGTGAATATAAAGACGCGCAGTGTCTTCGGACAGCCTTAGAAGTTACCTGATAATTTCCTATACACAGCTTACTCTAGACAAGCATTTTGGCTTTCGTAGATGTTTTTTTTTTAGAAAAATATACCGTAAGCACAGAGCGCATACAAGGGGCTTGCCCTGGGTGCGTTTTCACTCACTACTTGCTTTCCGAAAGACTGGTTTTGAGCCACAAAAAAAAATGGTGTTTAATAAAAGCACGAATGTGGAAAATATGCACAAAGGGACACCCTTCCCATATTGCAAACAAAAGAAAATGCTATTTTTTTTTTAATTTTGCCCTGCCCTGTGCTCTTAAAAAATTTGCCATTGTATACGTGTTGCGCACGGTGTCTGTAAGGAATGAGTTGCTATGAAACGTGCAAGAAATTCCGAATACAGGAGGCACATTACACATGGAACTATACCTTGATAATAGCGAAAACACGCGTCACGTTACGCTCTCCTGACGAGCTTTGTATCCTGGTCATCCGTATCACAATACTATTCTTTAACACGAAACTGTTTTATGCCTGGGTCCACCACGGCTCCACTGACGTATTCCCGTCACGGATATGACGTTGTAAAATACAAACTAACAAATTGCAAAGAAAAAACTAGAAGAAAAAGTTCCGTCGCCGGGCGTCGACACAACGATCTCTCGCTCCGCCGCGCGGCGCGAAACCACGTACCTCAGCTCTTAACAGCGAGCTATTTATTTACACCATACACCATTGGCGGTCCTCAGAGCCAGTCGCCTTCAGCGCGTTTTCATCATCACTAACGAGATGGCGCGAAGGGCGCGCTCTAAAGGTCGTCGGCCCTCTTGTTGCGATGCGCGCGCGCCTCCACTGGGCGTGGTCGCTCGTGCGCGCGCGCTCAGCTCATGATTGGGACATTGGGGCGCTTTGTAGGTCTTGTGCTTTCACCGCAAGTTTGCTTTGACGTTACAGTGGTTAAAGAGTGCACGAAGGTCACTTCGCTCGCCGCAGCGGCCGCGGTTGCGAAAGGAGGGCGCTGGTCACACACGAAGTATTGTGACAGTTGTACGCGCTTGGCCTGTGTATACTTGTGCGGTCGTTTCGTGCGTCTTTTTTGTAGCGTTAGCTACACTGGCCTAGCCTAGCCCGTTTCGCGCGGCACATCAAGAGCCGTGCTGCGCATGCGCGAGAATCAGTGATGTCACACAGCTGGCGCACCGGTGCCGGCAGCTCCCGCGCACTCCGCCGCCGCCGCGCGCGACTCACCGCTGCCGGTCTGCGCATTCCAGAGGAGTGACGTCGTAGCCGTGGTAGACGCAGTGGCGCCGGCGCGCGCGCGCAGCCTTCGCTGTGCAGTCGCCGTCTGACACTGCGCTGGAGCCGCAGCGCTTCTGACTGGCGTTTGGCAGTGTGGTATAGACGTCAGACTCTGCCCAGGCGGCGCTGCGAAAAACGCCGCCACCAGTGCTCTCATCGCCGCCCTGGCCATAACTGGGTAGTGCAAAGAGAGCCGTCCGCAAGCGAATGTACGTAGGCCACTATAGAACCCCCCCTCTTTCGCTCGGGTTGGGGGTGGTTTCCTGAAAATCAAGGACCTGGAAAGCTTCTTCCGTCAATCCAACCTCGCTTCAGAAAAGTAGGAAGCTCATCAAAGTGAACTGCGGCTACAATGCAAAAGATGTTTCAGCTATTTCGGCGTGCTGCAACTCGCAAGCGCAAGCGAGCATCGCATGACATCGAGTTCAAGGCACTCACTCCGACGTGCGTTCTACAACGCCTAAATGCGTTAAATTTGGCCATATACATAATGTCAAAGCTATGAAGTACGTACACGAGCAATGTTTCTTACGATCAGTGGTACAAAGCTCGCTTTATCAGGCATGAATGGTCCCGGCGATTTTCGCCTTTGAGGTTGCATTCTCCATCCATCTCTCGCTTCCTGTGCGTCGATCTGTTTTATATCGCATCCTTGAATGTACTGCTGACGGTTGTCTTCCGTTTGTATATACTGCAAATGGGGATACGTGCGTGTCCACTTTCTCGGTGTACAACGAAAAGCAAAACCGTGGCCTCCGAGATAGCTCCGGCAATCGCGGAGACCACGGGTAAGAAAAAACCTGACGGTGGTCACGACCAAAATTTTGCGATTGACTTGTATGACGCACTTGTTAGCATTTGCTAGCCGGAATTATGAACTTTCAATGCGTACGTGCGCGTTAAGATTACGGGTGGTCGCGGAGTGCGCGATGATTATCGCGCGCTTCACCAGTCTGCATTTAACTGCTGCACGGCGCGCACCGCGGTCTGAGGCTCTGCTGAGCTTCATAGTCAAGGTTACCACGGTTCTTCGTCAAGGCTACTCAAAACACTAACATGAGGCCCACATTATCACACTTTCTCATGCGACCGGCTGTGGAGAACCCGAGTAATTCGCTTGCCCAGCACGTTCCTAACGACCCATATCCAGAGCTCTCGCTGTTCTGATTCGTGCAACAGCTACAGAAATCGGTAAAACAAGTCCTTTACGTCCGTGGCAATTCACAACGCAAGAGTAGCTTCAACTGACGCCTTTCTTCGTTGCGCGCGGAGCTGTTGCGTCTGCTCTTGTTTTCGCCGTCGTTCTGGCACGCACTTCATGGCGGTTCGGTTGCGCGTCCGACAAGAGGAGATGAATTCGTAGTTCGTTTTGTGAGGGTTCAATGCGTCAACACACCAAATATTTAGGTTCATTGTTGTTTCCATCTCGCTAATTGCACCCGGTTGCACAGCAAACTGTGCAAGGGAGCCGGACTTTGCACTACCCAAAACTGCTCCGACAGGTGGCGCTACGTGTCTGCAAAACTCCAGAGTCTGACCTCTATAGCCATGAACAAGGAAAGCGCAAATGCTGCTCAACGGCGCAGAAGAGCGGAGAAGCTTGACTCATCGGATCCCGAAGTAGTTGCCTGGCAATTAGCGTCCCAAGCTGGGATTCGGGATTCATGGAAGCAGGATTTGAGCAGGATTCGGGATTCACCACCATTCATCTTGTCTATCAGAGACAGATAATTCCAAATACAGCGTTGGGGCCATAGAGACGGCAGCGTGTTACTTCACTGATCACCGAGCCCTCTTTGTGGCAATAGAGAAGCAACGACGTTGAGCAAAAATTAATATACATGTGCCACATAATACGTATACCGTGTGTGTGTCATTGGAGCAGCAGTAAGCATGATAATCAAGCTAATCCTAGACAATCTAGACAATCAGGAAAGCTAAGAATGATCAGCTGAAGCTTTGCTAACGCTACGTATATCCTGGCATAGCCGAGCTAAGCCACTGCAACATTTTTTTGTGTTAGAGCAGCGCGCTTTAGTTGTCGAGCTGTGACAGTTGTTAGACCACGCTCGTCCTGCGTATGCTCATTTCATGCGTCCTTTCTGCTTTAGGTGCGCGCAGCAAGTTTCGAGCTGTTTGCCGTTCTTCACATGACATTACACTTTGTCGCTGTTGCATTCATTCCTTCGCCCTTGTGGCGAAACAGTGCACAATAAACGCTGAACTACGTCCATGAAGACATGTTTCACTTTCGTGTTATACCGATTCCTTTGACAGAGGGATCAGGCATGTTTTTTTTTTTAATTTAGGCAAAGAAATTTGCAGTGAAGAATGAATCATACAAAGAAAATAACATGTCGTGTGGCAATATTATGGGGAACTTCTGTATGATGCACTCTAACCCAGAAGGGTTCTTGAAAAAAAGACATTACGCGGACACGGCGAAAACACAAGAAGCGGAGCACTCACCATGCGTCCCGTCTTCTTGTTTCAGATGGCCCTACTACCGATTGTCGCTGCTTCTTGTACACCGCCACATTGTACCGGCGCTTCGTGTGCTTGGGGAACAAACGACAGCTTCACCGATTTTGAAATCAACTGGACCTCATGCCTTCAACAAGATATCGGCAGCGCATGCGTAACATCGACCAGCTCAACGCATATAAAAGAGCAACTGCAAGTTCGATTCTTCAGTGGGCACGGCGAAAACACAAGAAGCGGAGCACTCACCATGCGTCCCGTCTTCTTGTTTCAGATGGCCCTACTACCGATTGTCGCTGCTTCTTGTACACCGCCACATTGTACCGGCGCTTCGTGTGCTTGGGGAACAAACGACAGCTTCACCGATTTTGAAATCAACTGGACCTCATGCCTTCAACAAGATATCGGCAGCGCATGCGTAACATCGACCAGCTCAACGCATATAAAAGAGCAACTGCAAGTTCGATTCTTCAGTGGGCACGGCGAAAACACAAGAAGCGGAGCACTCACCATGCGTCCCGTCTTCTTGTTTCAGATGGCCCTACTACCGATTGTCGCTGCTTCTTGTACACCGCCACATTGTACCGGCGCTTCGTGTGCTTGGGGAACAAACGACAGCTTCACCGATTTTGAAATCAACTGGACCTCATGCCTTCAACAAGATATCGGCAGCGCATGCGTAACATCGACCAGCTCAACGCATATAAAAGAGCAACTGCAAGTTCGATTCTTCAGTGGGCACGGCGAAAACACAAGAAGCGGAGCACTCACCATGCGTCCCGTCTTCTTGTTTCAGATGGCCCTACTACCGATTGTCGCTGCTTCTTGTACACCGCCACATTGTACCGGCGCTTCGTGTGCTTGGGGAACAAACGACAGCTTCACCGATTTTGAAATCAACTGGACCTCATGCCTTCAACAAGATATCGGCAGCGCATGCGTAACATCGACCAGCTCAACGCATATAAAAGAGCAACTGCAAGTTCGATTCTTCAGTGGGCACGGCGAAAACACAAGAAGCGGAGCACTCACCATGCGTCCCGTCTTCTTGTTTCAGATGGCCCTACTACCGATTGTCGCTGCTTCTTGTACACCGCCACATTGTACCGGCGCTTCGTGTGCTTGGGGAACAAACGACAGCTTCACCGATTTTGAAATCAACTGGACCTCATGCCTTCAACAAGATATCGGCAGCGCATGCGTAACATCGACCAGCTCAACGCATATAAAAGAGCAACTGCAAGTTCGATTCTTCAGTGGGCACGGCGAAAACACAAGAAGCGGAGCACTCACCATGCGTCCCGTCTTCTTGTTTCAGGTTAGTTGTGTATGCTCATACCGTAGTGATGAGAGAGGTATTGTTGTCGTGCCGTGCCCACGGACTCTGCTTGCTTTAGCGTACGAGTGTTACAGTGTGTGCAAATTGTTACTTTGTGGAGATGTGGAACTGAATCCTGGTCCTACCAATACTGAAATGCTCCAGACGCTGATACAAGGCCAGCAGGCTATCAGGGATGATTTAGCAGAACTTAAAAAGCGGTTGGAAGGCAGCAGAGAAAAGTGTTCACTCTTTCTCGACCAGAATGACCAAATTAGAAACGAATGTAAAAGAAATAGCACGGAAAGTAGATAATTTTGAAACTCTTAACAATTCTGTCGGAAAAATCCAGCAAACACTTGTGATACAGCAGAAAAAAATTACAGAGCTGGAAGACCGTAGTCGGATATCGAATCTTGTAGTGTTTGGCATAGATGAGCGAGCGAACGAAACGGAGGATGTTCTACGGCAGACAATAATCAAGGAGGTGTTCGAGGATAAGCTGGGCGTAAAATGCTTGTCCGTTGCTAGAATACATCGCTTGGGAAAACGTTCTGGGAAGCGACCTGTAATCCTGTTTTTTCAAAATTATACGGAAAAACAACAAGTACTGCAGAATTGCAAAAAGCTGAAGGGGACCCAAATTTCCGTGCAAAATGACTTCTCTGCTGAAACGCTAAGGAAACGAAAATTGCTATGGCAAAGCGCGAAAGCTGAAAAAGAGCAAGGGAAGAAGGTTGTGCTGGTGAAAGATAAGTTGCGTGTTGATTCACAGTTCTACGCATGGGATGATGTTTCGAACACACGTGTTGTTGTTCGATCGGGGAAAGATCCCACACAAACAGCGTAGCTTTCACAGTCTGCACCTAAGAACCTGCGTGTGCTCTCTTTCAACGCCAGAAGCATCGTGAATAAAGTAGAAAAATTAGAACAAATGCTTTTGACTTACGCCCCTCATGTAGTTGTTATCACTGAGACTTGGTTGCATGATGGTGTACGTGATGACGAAATTATTCCTCCTGGTTATCAGATGAACAGGCGTGATCGAGGCACACGTGGCGGAGGAGTTGCTGTTGTCTCTAAACTCGGTATCGATGTATGTTTAATAAATCAGATTGCCGACCACGAAAGCCTGTTCCTAAACGTCACTATAAACGGTTTAACCTTTATGCTTTGTGCTGTTTATAAAGCCCCGGAAGTACCAGATTCTTTTCTTGAAAAACTTTATGACTATCTTCTTTTGAACCGCACGCGACACATCATCATTACAGGTGACTTCAACCTTCCAGCTATGAAATGGAACAATTTAGCTTACGGGCAATCTAAATCGAGTGATATTATCTTAGACACAATGTTAGCTTTGAACCTTGAACAAATTATTTGTGAACCTACGCGAAACAGTGCAGTATTGGACTTATTTTTTGTAAGCGATATCTTTTTAAATGGTGTTGTTAATATTGAAAATGGAGTGTCGGACCACAGCTTATTGTTTTTTTCCTGGCCTTATCAATGTTCTGTGGTGCATTCGCGTACAAATGGAGTGAGCGTCAAAGACTTTGACCGTGCTGATGATACATCAATCACAGATTACTTGGAAAGTGCACTAAACTACAACACGCATGATGATGTGCATGTGTTGTGGACGCAATTTAAAAAATTCGGTCTCGTTCTCCATCCAACAGTTTGTCCCAATCCGTAAAGTACGCAAAAATCGTAAACATCCATGGATAACTCGGGAGATTATCCACATTAAACGCAAGATCAAACGACTTAGAAAAAGTAGAAGCGACGTAGCTCTCGAGACCATCGATGCTTTGAAAATAAATTTGGCAACTAATCTAAACGACGCTAGGACACATTACTATCAAGTCACTTTGCCTTCATTCATTACAGAAGATCCGGCTAAATTCTGGAGATTTCTTGCCCAAACCAACGAAACAGTGAATAAAATTAAGCTTAACGGGAAATACGAAACTGATTGCTTTTTAATATCGCAAGCTTTTAATAAATACTTTCACAGCGTCTTCACACCTTCAAGCGCTTTTGTGCCCCTACCAGTAGCTATTCCTAAAAATGTGGACATTCCTATTGTCACAAGCGAAGGTGTTTTGATTTTACTAAGAAAACTGAGTACTAAAAAAAGTATAGGACCAGATCAAATTCCAAATACCTTTTTAAAGCGTTATTCTGCACAAATAAGCGATTTTTTGGCAGAGTTATTTAACAGATCACTGCGCAGTTGTGAAGTTCCGGATGACTGGAAGATTGCTCGTGTTGTGCCCATCCACAAGAAAGGAGATAAATCAATAGTTTCTAATTACAGACCCATCTCTTTAACTTCAGTGAGTTGCAAGTTACTAGAGCACATAGTGGCGCACAATATTCAATGCTTTTTAACAGATAATAACGTCTTGTCTCCCTGCCAACATGGATTCAGGAAGGGATTGTCCACGACAACGCAATTGGTAACAACTATCCACGAACTTATCGCAGTACTGGATCGATCGGGACAGACTGATATGCTACTACTTGATTTCTCCAAGGCGTTTGATAAGGTTCCGCATAGTAAATTACTTCTGAAGTTACATAATATAGGATTGCCGCTTTATCTTATTAAATGGGTTGAAGCTTATCTAACCGACAGAAAGCAGTTCGTTGAAGTTAAATCCAGTGTATCTAGGACGCTCAATGTTACTTCTGGCGTGCCGCAAGGAAGTGTGTTGGGGCCACTATTATTTCTTATATATGTAAATGACTTAGTGCAAAAAATCCCTGACTCAGTGTCTATCAAACTTTTCGCAGATGACTGTATTGTATTTAAAGAAATAACCTGCTCTGAAGACCATAACCTTTTACAGCAAACTCTTCGCGACATCGAATATTGGTGCACAACGTGGGACATGGAATTAAACGTTGATAAAACAGTGCTCATGAATATAACGCGAAAAACAAACCCCAGTGTATTTACCTACTATATCCATGGTTGTCCCGTTCAAGCAGTAACGCAATATAAGTATTTGGGGATCACCATTTCAAGTGACATGACGTGGCGGGCACACATTTCGTCAATTTGCACTTCTGCTTTTCGGAAACTGTGTTTTTTGAAAAGGAAGCTCACAAAGGCTACGGTGAATGTTAAACTTCAAGCGTATAATGCTATTATCAGACCTAAATTGGAGTATGCATCCGTTGTATGGGACCCGTATACAAAAAAGGATATGCAGAGCTTAGAAGCGCTGCAAAAGAAAGCCATCAGGTTTATATTTAATAAATACAAAAGGCTAGATTCCCCAACTCAACTCATGAAAGCTTATAATATCCCCCCACTAGCTGTCCGCAGAAAAATCTGTCGACTTAAGTTCTTGCGTAATATTTTAAAGGGTAAGCTTAGTATGTCTGCACCCTCATATTTGACAGCCACTACAGCCAGAACTACGCGCAATACTCACAGACACACCCTTCAACACATTTTTGCCAAAACAGAGGCATTTAAACAGAGTTTTTTCCCCCCGCAGTGTCTCGGATTGGAATAATCTGCCCGAGTTTGTTTGCGATGCAGACAATTTTGATGAAGCCCTTGAACAACATTTGTCATGTTGAATATTGAATCGCTGAGACTGTTATATAACTTACTGTGAGAATGTTGTATTATATTGGTGCTGTCTTTTATTTCTTTGTTTAAAAATCACCTTATAGCAAAACTGTTGTATTACATGTGGTGCTAGTATTGTTATCAATTATCTCTGTACTGTTCTCCTTGATTTTGTAAACCCACTCCTGCCTGGGCCATGCTGGCCTGCAGTATCGTGAAATAAATAAATAAATAAATAAATAAAAGCAGAAACGGGAGAGCAACTTGCCGCGTTTGCATGCCTCCTTTTTCAAAAGTCAAAGCAATAGTTTTAATTAATCACGCGTCTCCCTTACACGCAATGTTCGATGCTGCAACCTTGTTGATAACTGCGTTGATAGATTCCAGTCATCTGCCACCGCTCCTACCCCCCCCCCCCCCACACACACTCACAAAAAATGTCAAAACCATGCGTGTGGTTATTACGAAGATTGTTCGCATGATCGTGCATAACATCACCTATTCAACTGCCCATCTGACCCACGTATCAGGTGCCAGAGGTCAGCAAAATCTTGTACAACCTGCGCACAGTGCACGAAGTGGTTGTGATGCTGAGAAAATTTGTGAGGCATGCCGGTTGCAGTAAGCGTATGAAGCCTGTCTATTGTCAGCTATTTTTACTCAGATTCCATGGAAATAATTTGTTACCAGTTCGTACTTGTCTTCGTAGTCGCTTTTCCTCTGTTTCAGCTGTTTTGCTTTTGCATTACACCTCTTCCGACGCCCAATGGTTCTCAAGTTTCAAGTTTAACCCAATGGGGTCGGCGAAGCTGATTTCGGGGGTCCGCGAAAACCATCCTAAATAAACACAAAAAAAAACATTTACCGTATATTTGAACGGCAAACATAGCCTAGAAACAAGTTCAATGTGGCTGCAGACCGTACAACTTATTGACAAGCTGTCGAGATTGAATTGGCGTGGCATTTTAGTTTGGGCATTGTTTGCCAGAGAGAAATAAAAGGTTTCACGGTGCTTGGTTTATAAATTTTTGACACCCCGCCTTTTTCACGCTGCCATGGGTCCTTCATCACTTGCACTGGTCCAAGACGGGTTCCCGAAACATCCACGGCTGAGAACCACAGGTCTAACCTCTTCCACGCACTCTATCTAACGAAACCAACCTATGATGAAGCCAAGGGAGACATACAGGACATTATTTGTAGTCTATAACTGCTGTGTGGTATAGTTATGATATTATTGTAAACAAAGTGGACGAAAAGACAGCCTGCCGCCGATAGGAAGCGAGCCTATACATTCGAATAACGAGTCCGATGCATTACTAATTGAACTACGGTG
Source organism: Rhipicephalus appendiculatus (assembly GCA_030522465.1). Taxonomy (NCBI): domain Eukaryota; kingdom Metazoa; phylum Arthropoda; class Arachnida; order Ixodida; family Ixodidae; genus Rhipicephalus; species Rhipicephalus appendiculatus. The sequence goes on along the minus strand of JALIZH010018767.1, from coordinate 71,440 downwards.
GCGCTCGTTCACCAGTCCATTTTACCGGGTAGTTCTGTGCATGTAAACTTGGGAGTGTTAGCCAGCGCCGCTCGTATCCATGACGGCGAGTATAGAACACTGTTTTTTTTTTTTTGCCAGCTGGCGTCCCGTAGTACGTGAAAGATTTGCGAACAGGCAGCTGATCAATAAACCATTGATACTATATGAAAGCATCATTCACGTCTGCCGGGAACCAGACCCTCGTTATGAGTGAACGAAAGAATGGAATTGATCGAGAGATACTTTTCTTTGTTAACAAAGGAAACAAGCTTTTGAAGTACGCCTCTAGTTTCGCCCGTTCACACAGTGGTATCATCCGACAAAACATTTCTCACATCCTATATTTGCTTAAGCATCTAAGTTTGACATCCTGATTCCGCCGATAAATTTCATAAATGCACAAATTTGGCAGTGCCTAATGAAACTAAAACACACATTAGGTCCCGGTATGTTCTGCTAATGCGTATCACCATTGCAGAGCTATTCCTATAATATAACTTTTTTTTCGGACTCCCTAATTGCCTGCCTTTGAACTCAATTTGGAGTGAAGTTTATGAATTTGGGATAATTTTACAACTGTTCTAGGAAAACTTGAACGACCACGTGTGGTCGCCACGTACGGAATTTTTTCCGTTCTTATTTAGGGAACCCATGGCGGCTAGATGCGAACGCAGCACATGTTCGTCAAACGAGATGTGTTACGCAGGTGCCAAGCGGTTTGGGGCTGCTGTACCGCGAGCCACAAATGTGGAGAGCAAGCCAGTGGCCGTCCCCCCCCAAAGTGCAAGAGTGGACATTCCGTGGGTCCGTCTCTGCAGCCATCGCAGCTGCCTCACTCGCGAATGAGGCCTCCCAGTACCATTCAAGGTATTCCATGGAACAAGATTTAAGTCGAGTTGTGAGACACCGGTACAAGCAGTGCGTATGTGGTGCAATGTACAGCAAGAGGGTGTTGCGTGCGGCCCGACGAAAGAGCTGAATTGGTATGAATGCTGAAACACTCCAGCGCTTGATACTCGACGGCCGACGGCTGTTCACGCCGCTCTCAGTTTCAGTGTGAATCGCTCGCACGTTCTCTTCATTTTTCGGGCACGTGGTAGCTTATTTTCAGCCACAGCGACCGTGTTACAATCTGCGTGTAATGCGAAGCTATCTGTCTAATGGGATATTATTGCACGTTAAAAAAAGAAACCAGATGGCCGAAATTAACCGAGAGTCCTTCACTACGGCTAGCCTCATAATCATACGACTTCAATTGGTACGTCACAATGAAAACGCAAAGAACGAGGACAGAGAGAGGAAGGCGACAACACAAACTCTCATAGTGATATCTTTTGTTTAGCACGTGGTATCGGGGAACCCATTTTAACAGTTCCGATTCGCAACCCTTGCTACCCTAAGCTTACTTAACCCATTAGCTGCTCCAGGCAAGTTCAGCAGGTCGTTGCATTTCGCATGCCCACACTTTACTTTCTTCCTTGCCGGTAGTGCACAGAAACAAAAGTAAGGCTAAGTCCCGTCACCACATGAGTACGCCGTGTCGCAAAGGGTTAAATACAACTTTTTTTTTCTACGTTCCAGAAGAAAATATATTGCTTCAAATGCCTTTATAGCGCATCGGAATTTATCTGGTCCATCCCAAACAGCCGAAGAATTTTAATTTTTTTAACGTACTTTTTTTCACACCTGGCGAGGCAAATGTTTCAAATGTTCTTGGTATCATTTTGATGTGTGCACTCATTGCATGCAACCTCCTTGGTTTCACCGTCTTGGTTTTCTATCTGATCCGCGCATTCCTGGATCCGCGCATATGACACTATAGTAAAAGCTTCCACGACATTGCCTAATCCACCTCGTCTGCGTTGCAGTGTCAGGCCAGCCTTCTCGAGTGCCACGACCGACCTTCGGCAAGGTACCCGGCGTGCCACCAAAGCCCAAATCCACAGATGGGGATCAGCATTAAACCAACTCCGGTCCTGCAGGCAGGTAGGTGGGTGAAAACTTTTTTTTCTTTTGAAACGGAAGGGGCAAAGGGGTAGAGGGAGCGGTGACACGGTCGTCTCCGCAACATTCTGCCCCCACCAAGGATGGCCTCCTGGACGTCGCGTCTGAAGCTGCGCAAGGCAGCCTGCCACTGCTGCTCATTATTTGATACTTTTCGGAGGCACATGGGAAGGGGGGTGCTTGTAGGGCACCCCCCACGTGCAGGGGCGTAGCCAGAAATTTTTTTCGGGGGGGCGGGGGGGAGAGGGTTCAACCATACTTTATGTATGTTCGTGCGTGCGTTTGTATGTGTGCCAGCATATATACGCAAGCTAAACTGAAAAATTTCGAGGCGGTTTGAACCCCCCCCCCCCGACCCCCCCTTTGGCTACGCCACTGCCCCCGTGATATGATTAAGATTTGCCTACGTTGCGCAGAAATACTTACAGGAATAGGACGTGTTTTGTATTGAACCTTTAGTGCTGCCTAGGTGAATAGATCTTGGCTTGTTTCTAGATCCGGTTGTGACAACACTCTGCAGTAACGCCTTCCTTGCGAGAGATTACCGCACTGTCAGAACTTCACTTGCCCATCAGAAACATGTGAAGAAACTGTCGTCTATATTAACGAAAAATAAATTAAAGTTCTCACACATCTCACGGGAATCGACCTCATGCGAAGCGGTCAGCGAGTAGTTGCGGACGGCGCATCTTTTTTGGCTTTGAGCCGAGTGTTAAAAGTGTTACTATGTTGATCCATGTGTGTAAATTTCGTAGTTCTGGGCATATCGAGGGCTTACCAGGGACGCCGGCATCACTGTTACCTAAAGGGTCCGATGTAAGATCACTAAAAGGATTTCTTTTTGGTCGAGTTGGAGCTTACATCGCTGAGGTACTCTTGACTGTGGCGCAAGAGACATTGCTGTTTGCCAAGTGCTGGTTCTCGGCAAAAGCAGCAAACAAACTGGTAGAGAGTTGTTGGAAGCCTTCCATATCGAAAAGAAAGGATCTGATTGCATAGGCGTATCAGCCGGGGGGGGCAAGGGGGGCGCGAGCACCCCCACTGAGAAAGTTAGGGGGGCTCTGCTCCCCCACTTTCGACAGTGGTCACTGTCGGCTGTACGCTGGGAAACCAACAACTGAGGTGAAATTTTCCTTCACAGTAATCAGTTAATCATATACCGAAAATTTTCCTACCCTTCTGTTGTGAAGATTTTCCTCGTAGGCTATTTGCGGTGCGGGCCGCCTATGCGATGCTTGCGCGCCTTGTGCTGTAGCGTTGCAGAGCAGGCTAGCGCTGAGCAGGGGAACATTAGATCACTCGTTCATGCCTTTACTCTACTGAGCCTGGACTGAAATTTAAATCATCGGTGATGCAAATACGGGTGGGAACGAGCAAACGTTTTATGGACCGATCTAACCGCTTCCTTCTTCAGGAAAATCATTTTCTTTCATCGAAAAGGAGTAGCATCACGGCTGCTCTGTCGAAGCTGGTGCGAGCCAATGAGTGTGACGAAGTGTTTTTAATCTTTTAGTTTTGCCGTACTGGAAGCGCCAAAAAAAGTTTCGCCTTTAGTCTCCGATCAACCTGATCAGCGTTGCTTATGATGGCTTCTAGAGATGGTGGCATCTTCCAACAAGGTGACGAATAAAGCGGTGGACTCGAGCACAGTGGGAAGCTCAGATTTTAAGCTTGCTCCGCAACTTGATCCACCGGACCAGGAAGATGGTGAAGGTCCATGGTTTTCTGGACTAAGGAGACTTAATTACCAGTCGGGCTAGTTGGTTTTCATTCAACTTAAATTCACTTTTGCAGCTCAAAATACCACTCGGACGGGAATTCAGCTTACACGCGCAGGCTTTGTTATTTCTCTCTCTCCCTCTCTCAGCAAGTATGAGCTCACAGAGTTGTATACGCGCACACTCAGCTAATCGTCATTATGCTGCAATTGAAAATATTTATTATACTCATATGAATCCATCTCGCGAGCTGTTAAAAGTAGCCACTGGTAATGTGATCGGCGGGCAGCCTACTTGAATTTTGTTTAGAAGGAGACACTCTCCTGCTATTGCAAAACGTTTTAGGTATTGTTCAGCACATGAATGCGCTATTTAGTGTGCATACGTCATAATAAACGCCACCACATTTCCCAGATTCGTGACTTCGTGTAACCAGGTGATATTATGGCACACAGAAATTTTTTTTTTACAAAATTGCGAAGAACCAATGGCCAACAATGTGCCGTATTGAGAATAGTAAATTCTCTTATTTCTTACGTGGTCGTGCATAGGTAGTCATTACGCGATGCGTTATTTTCGCGTCATTTGTTGCCTCGCGTAACTAGCAGGTGCTGTGTGCATGATCCAGTATGTTTCGACCAATCATAAACAGCTAACTACCATTGCGGAAGGATTCAACGAGGAATTTAACGTTAAAATCGCAATCACTTCTTTAAGGAAACATTTTGGTTACACTGTTTGTATTGGCGTATTTATGAAGGCGCCGGAGGGCCCTTTCAAAAAGGTTGTAAATACATATGCCATGAGTGTAAACAATGTACTACGTCCCAAACACGACAAATTATTCATTTTTTTTAGAGAAAAGGGTTGACAAATTGACAATCAGAGTAATATAACAATAGTAATAATGTTAATATAGCGCTACAAACACTGTTTGGATTATTAGCAAACAAGGCAAATTACAACCTACACAAGCCTGAATATACGCAAGAAAGTGTAGCACTTATTATGAAGAAGTATACCGGCCGTCATTCATCAAAAAAGAAAAAAAGACATGCGTGATCCCTCCATCATAGGAATCAGTATAGCACAAAAGTAAAACGCGCCCTTACAGAGGTAATTGAATATTCACTGTCGATTGAAATAGGAGGGTCTGCACAATCTATATTTTGGTGTTTGCCAGCTACAGCACAGTTTAAGTGGATGCACCCTCGTTGACACTTGGTGGTACGTCTCCATTCCGACGACGGTCAATGATTAAGCAAACCATTGTGGTAACTGGAGATGTTAACGGCCAGAGCGCAATCAGAGAAAGAGGCGTGATAGCCAGAAGACCGTCACATGTTGGATGCAGAAATTGGGCTAAGGTCGCCATCCTGTGGCATGTTAAAGTGGGATTGAACACCACGGTCGGACTAGCGGAAATCGCTAAGCGCGTCCTGTCGCCCCTGTAGCCAGGTCGCCATTCTCTCGGGGCGAGCGTAAGCGAGGAACGTGGTTATTGCATTCAGGTGAGGCAGGGCCGCGTCGCAGAGCTATTTTTTGGTTCAAATGGACGCTATGAGCAAGACCAACGCTTGGGCTAAGGTCGCCACCTCGCGGTGTGTTAAGGCGTTGACAAAATTGCACTCCTATTGAAAACGTGCCGAATGGGACGGACGCGTAGCAACACGCGTTGGAGGCGCTAATCGTGGAGGCCACTCTAATGACGAATTGGTTTACTTTACCACTCCAACAGGGCGACACCACCTCGCTGACCAAGAGCACTGTAAGAGGAAAGTGTGAGATATAAGAGGCGCTTTTGTAAAGTCGATAGTCTGTGGCCATGGCGCAGTGGATAGCGTGCTCGGAACTTGTTGCTGCGGAACGAGACATCGTCGGTTCTATGCCCTTTCACGGAACTTTTTTTCTTTAAAGGAGCACTGACACAAAAATTTTGCACCTTGTTTTTTTTTGTTATAACAGGTAGCTTACGATCCACTTATCACGGCTGGAAACCTCGTTTGCGCGAGTGCGCGACGGTTAGTTATTTACAGACGTTTTAGAGCGCCCAGTCGCAGTTTCGGTTTCAAAGAGCACCGAGCTAGTCAGGAGCAGTTCCGGTAGCAAGTTTAACGCAGCTGGCCACGTGACCACGCAGAACTGTGACGTAGGCGGCGCGCGCGAGAGCGGGCGCCGCCTACGTCAGGCACGGAGGAAGAAATCGCAGGTAGCGCAAGGGCACAACCAACAACCAGCCAACACAAAATCGTGACGTAGTTTGTTTACATTGCTACCGCGTTGATGTCGGCGTCGCGAGGGGCTCGCATCTCGCTCAGTCGTGTGGCATGCACTTTGAAATTGATTTTAAATATGTTCTAGGCTGTATTTGCCCTTGATATTTCGTAGGCGTTGTCTATGTCTCCACATACATCTATTTCACTCATTATCTTGCCTTCAAAATTTTGTGTCAGTGCTCCTTTAACATCCGATCGTGTACATTTTTTTCGACGTCATTTCCATGAAGGAAATACTTCACTGAAATCTTGGTGGACCCTTCCATAAAACACCTTGGTGTTAAAATTCAGCATATCCCATGTGCTGTGGCAATCGGTTGAAGTAGTCAGCGCACATACGGAGTTCAGATGGTTAGGTAGAAGCGGCAATTGTTCTCTTTTCCGCTTTTTCTTCGTCGCTTGCTGCAGGCCGCCCTTTTTATCTGCCCCCTCGCAGACAATACACACATTAACCTGCCCGTGCCGGCGGCTCTCCGTCTTTCAGGTTTTTTTCCTCGCTGACGAACACCCCATGTGTGTGTATATATATATATATATATATATATATATATATATATACAGACGCACACACCACGGCCTACAAGTGAAGTAGGTTTGCCCCCCCCACTCGCGAAAGAGTTGGTACGCCACTGTCTGATTGTGTTATTGACACGTCTATAGCTTTGTATTCCTCAGAAATGCGCTTTCTCCATAACATGCTATTTTGACCATGTCGCTCCATGTCATACGTTGGCTCTTCGCGCATGCGCGGAAAGCGTCTTTTTTCCTGTACGTTTCTCGGAGTGTCAATAAACTGTTGGTTCTTGCCCCCTTTGTTACGGAATCTATTTCACGCCACAGTCAAGTGTACCTGCGCAATGTAAGATCGTTAATCACGTTAGAGCACACACGTCTCTCGTATCGAAACGTAGCGCAGGCTACATTTCGGTGAGCTGCGTTTTGTTAGTAGCTGTCGTTGGCGTATTTCTCAGGGATCGAACAACGCTTGCGTATAGTTTGAGTCATAGGTGTCGTAGGAGTCATATTTCTTAGTGTTATCAGAGCGGTTAGCCGACATTGCAACCACCACTGACACCCGCCACTGTGGTCTAGTGGTTATGTTGCTCGACTGCTGGCCTGAAGACTGAGGTGCTTGTTAAAGAAAAACAGATGATTAAAATTACCGGAGCCCTCCACTACGGCGTGCCCTTATGATCATAGCGTAGTTTCGGGACTCAAAACCCCAACAATTGTAAATGCGAAGAATTTCTTAGCGAACTTCGGCGACTTTGGGCGTATCTATCTATCTGTCTATTTATCTAGCCGCCTACGACTTTGTGCTCTTCTGGCCGTATCGTTGATGGCATTTATACCAAAATTAGTATGGCATAATATGACTGTATGACAAACATGAATGACTGGTCATATCATGAAAATCATGACTAACTTGTCATGAAAAGTATGATTTACACGTCATTGCTGTAGGGCTCCTGCGGCCAATTTCTTAACTTGATTTATCCAAAAATTGGTACGATGAGACATTTCTGCATGGCCAACATAAATGACAGGTGGTAATACGAAAATCATGACGCGCATGTCATGTAAAACATGATTTACATGCCACGCTCATGGTGCACTGACGGCGGTTTCGCTAAATTGATATACACCAAATTTGGTAATGCGTGGCGTGACTGTATGACGAACCCAAATGAAAAGTGGTAATATGGAAGTCATGACATCTCATGTGCAACATCACTTACATGCCACGCTCATGGCACTCTCGCGGCTGTTTCGCTAGCTAGATATACACGAAATTTTGGTATTGCGTGACGTGACTGTATGACGACATAAATTACAAGTGGTAATATGGAAATCATGACATGTCATGAGTGACATAACTTGCATGCCACGCTCATGGCACGCACGCGACCGTTTCGCTAGTTTGACATGCCCCAAATTTGGTATTGCGTCACGTGACTGTATGGGAAACATAAATGACAAGTGGTAATATGGAAATCATGACATGTCATGTGCAACATGACTTGCATGCCACGCTCATTGCGCGCTTTCGTCCAGTTCGCTAGCTGGATGTTCAACAACATTAGTATTGTGCGACGTGACTGTATGATGACGAACATAAATGGCAGGTCCTAACATGTAAATCATGACATGCATATTATGTACAGCATGATTTGCTCCTTCCTGGCTGCTTTGCATTACATCGATTCCCACAGTGCATGGGATCTGCCGTTTTTTGTTATTAGGCAGTTGCAACTGCTTACGCAAAGATAGCGTTAGTTGCGCTCGAGGATAGCGTACGAGGCATGCGCCCTGATGACAAACGCGAACGCATTCAAGGAGACTGTAAAATTGTTCGAATGAAGCGGAGTTGGAATTAGCGGCCGGGCGCAGAATGAACAGACATGCATTTATGTGAACAGTGAGCTTTACTGTGAAACATATCACGCTATTTATGCCCTATTACACGTTTGTTTACATGGAAGAGTTAACGCAATCAAAATTAAAAGTAATCAGTAATTTGCATTTGCGGGCGTTTCTTCTGTCGCGACTACATGAGCATCGTTTGCGGCTTGCCCAAGAGCTCCAGCGCAGCGTCCGAATTATCATCTTCGGAGAATTGGTTTATTTATTTATTTATTTATTTATTTATTTATTTATTTTCAAATACTGCAGCCCTATGCAGGGCTATTGCAGGAGTGGAGTACATTTTCATACACAAGTACATTGTTAACAAGGTTGGCATCACAGCAAAAACAAAAACAAACGATTTATCATAACAGTGCATCTACAAAATCAGACAACGACAATTCACGAATACTACCCGGTAATTCATTCCACCTTTCAATAACTCTAGGAAAGTAACTCTTCTTAAAAATGTTCGTGTGCGCAAAGAAAGGCTTTAAGTTGAGGCTATGGTAATGTCTAGTTGAAAGAGTATTAGCATAGGAGATGTAATCGTCTGAAGAAAGCCGACAAGATGAGTGAACAAATGAGTGTAATAGCTTCAAGGAATCGGTATCCCGTCTGGTGCATAAAAGAGGGAGTTGCAAGGAATTCATTGCTGATGAAGGTGAAAAATTACGATCATAGCGATGGCAAATGAAACGAACTGCCCTCCTTTGTACAGATTCAATTTTGGTGACGTCACATGTTTTATGCGGGTTCCAGACACATGAAGCATACTCTAGTATAGGACGTATAAGCGTTTTATACAACAGTAACTTAGTGCACTTCGGGGATTTCGATGACGTGCGACGCAGGTAACCTAATTTTTTCAGTGCTTTAGATGTAATGTGGTCAATATGCTGCGACCACTGCAAGTTATGTGATAAGATAACCCCAAGGTATTTGTACTCTTGTGCCCGGGGGATTATTGTGTTGTCGGAAGTGTACACATGCTGCAACGGAAAGTGGCTGTTTGTGAATGATACTACTACAGTTTTTTGAAAGTTAATGCGCATCTGCCAATGTCTGCACCATGTACAAAAACTGGTGAAGGAGTCCTGAAGTAAGGTATGGTCACTAGGAGAGGAAATTATTTGATATAGGACGCAGTCATCAGCATAAAGACGGACCTTTGACTTCATGTTGCTAGGAAGGTCATTTATAAATACTAAAAACAATAAAGGTCCTAGAACGGATCCCTGTGGAACGCCAGAAGTCACATGGACGGTTGAAGACGAAGTAGAGTTAAATGACACGTACTGAGATCTAGATTTGAGAAAGCTAGCTATCCAGTTGGTTAGTTGAGGATTGTTTAAAATAGCGTCAATTTTACTTAGCAGCTTATTGTGTATAACGGTATCAAAAGCCTTGGAAAAGTCGATGAATAACGCATCAATCTGATTGCCAATGTCAAGGTTGCTGGAAATGTCATGCGCAAATTCGACCAGTTGGGTTAGTGTGCTGAAACCACAACGAAAACCATGTTGAATGTTCGAGAGAAGGTTATTCGACTCAAGGTATTCCATTATATGCTTGTGAATGATATGCTCAAGCAGTTTACCGGAGTTTGAGGTAAGTGATATCGGTCTGTAGTTGGACAGGAGTTGCTTGTTACCAGACTTATGCAAAGGCAAGACTTTGGCTAGCTTCCAGGACTGGGTGACAGTGCTTGAAGACATGGATTTTTGAAAAATGATCTACAAATAACGTGCACACCAGAGAGAGTACCGTACCAGAAAGCTGTTTGAAATGTTGTCGGGACCCATGCACTTTTTTGTGTCTAACTTGAGTATCAAGTTCAGGATGCCGCTCTCGTTTATTAACACATCGTCAATAGCAAGTTCAGGATTAGGGCTTCTGAATACTGGGAGAAAACCGTTATCATGCGTGAATACTGACTGGAAGTAGACATTGAAAGCATTAGCTATTTCAAGTGGGTCTGAAATAGCCTTACCATCTAGTATAAACGAAATGGTATCAGTTTTAGTTGGCGATATAGAAGTCCAAAATTTGCGCGGGTTAGTTTGAAGCAATCCTGGAAGTTCGACTTGAAAATAAAAATCTTTAGCGCTTTGCATTTCGGTACGTAGTTGCAGCAAGGTACTATTAAAGCGAATGATACTGTCAGGATCTTGCTCCTTTTTTTGGCGGCGCAAACGACGAACACGACGTGATGTATGCAGTATAGTGCGATTCATCCAAGGGACCTTAGGATTTCTTTTTTTAGTCTTGAGGGGAACAAAGTTATTGATGCATAGTTTAACGATGCGCTCGAATTCTTCAACCAGTTTATCAACATTTTCGTGAAGACCAAGTGCTTGAAAGGAATCAAAATTAAATGCAAGAGTGTCCGTTATTGACGTGTCATCAGCACGAGAAAAATCAAGGAAACGAGTGATATGAGGCTGCACTTTCGTCAATGAAGAGGGAATTGAAACGAAGACAGCTTTGTGGTCCGAAATGCCATCGATTACATCGCACTGAAAGCCAGTTTGAACTAGATGAGAACTTAAGAAGACCAGATCAAGGACAGATGTGTTTCGGGTAGGTGTTTGCACGATCTGAGTAAGACCAAGGGATAATGAAAGAGATAAAAGTTCCCTACAAATGGCTAGATCATGACCAGTGCAGCACAGAGTTCGCCAATCAATGCCCGGGGCGTTAAAATCCCCCATGAACACAATCTCCGAGGTGCCGAAGTCATGTTCGTGCATGAACAAGCTAAGCTTTTCTAAAATTTCTATCGGAGAACCAGGAGCTCGATAGCAAACACCAACAATCATAGATAGCCCTTGTAAACATAGTTTACACCAAGTAACTTCAACATCAGGCGTGGTAGGGAGCACAGAAAATTTTATGTCTGAACGAAGAAGAAGAGTGACTGCACCACCTTTACCACAAGATCGGTCATTCCGTATTGCTACATAGCCCGGTGGTGTAAATTCGGAATCGAATACGTCGCTGTGTAACCAGGTCTCTGTTATAGCTATTACATGGGGTGAATATGACGATACAAGAGCGAGTAAAGGTACAAACTTGTTCACAATGCTTCTTGCATTCAAACACAAAAAACTTATACGGCTACTACATGATGGCAGTCAACGAGAACTTGTTCCAGTCGTTGAAGCAGCAGGTTTTTTAGTAATATGGTTGGAAACGCGCTTTAGTGAGTCTGTATCAGTGTCCCACGTGTAGCGTACATCATCAATGTAAGCATGATCATAGCGTAGTTTAACCCTGGATCCCTTATCACGAAAACTTGCCGTTGCGTCCCACAGTTTCTTACGTAAGGTGCGTACATTCGGTGATAAGTCTTCAGTAATATAAAAACCAGAATCTTTCAGTTTCGTGACGTTTTTCATGACCCGCATTTTTTCCCTGAAGTCAAAAATTTTCATAATGACAGGACGCGGTCTCCCATCCCGTGGTCTGCCCACACGATGACAGCGCTCAATATCTGGGCATGTTATCTTAAGATGCTCCGTTAGTACTTGCGAAACAGTATTCATTAGAGAGTCAGTATTTTCATCGTGTGTTTCTGGTAGACCATGCAAAAGGATGTTGTTCCGGCGCGAACGGTTTTCTAGCTCGTCGGACTTAGAAGTCAGTTTGCAGACTGATTGCCTAAGTGAGACAATTTCAGAATTAAGCTTGTCGTACGCTGCACTGCCGCCAACAGCAGCTGTAGAAGATTCCAGCGAAGATACGCGCGCTTCAAGGGCATCAAAGCGTGAATTAAAAGATTCCTTTATATCTGCAATGTCACTAGCAATTTTCTTTTGACCAGCCAACAATTGTGCGAGAAGATTAGCCATTTCTGGAGTGGGACTGTCTGAGCAGAGGTTGTCACTGGTATTATAGGCATTAGCCCCTTGTGCCTTTGAGGTATTTGTTGAAGGTACCCCTCTAGGCCCAGGGTTAAGCTCAACGTCCCCACTCAAGAGAAGGTCATCGTAGCAATGCAATACACGAAAGCAGAAATCAACAAGACTATTCGGGCAGAACAGCAGCAACAAAAAGCGGTCATCCGATCGATAGCTATAGGCATGTTGGATGTACGATACCTGCACGAAGAACAAGCAGCGATTAGGCAACATTCCGGCGTCGCCGCTGTTCTGCCCACTGAAGGAAGGTGCTGTCGAGATGGCCTTTATAGTGTCCCATGTAGACGTCGCTGACCGCAGGTGAACGGTAATTGGCTGAACGATGATGGCATCAATCAGTAGCGCAGCACGTGGCAGGCCGTTCGGAAGGCCATAGAACACGCCATGGCTATCACCAAGACGAGTGACAGGGCAGTCCATAGGCACTCTATCGGCAGGCTCCACGTGTCGCAAGAAAGGCACCTTGCACGATGAGGCAGCGCCGTCGCAGAAGAAGCCATGGAAAAATCCGAGGAGCTGCACGAAGAACAAGCAGCGATTAGGCAACATTCCGGCGACGCCGCTGTTCTGCCCACTGAAGGAAGGTGCTGTCGAGATGGCCTTTATAGTGTCCCATGGTTCTGTTTCGTTGTTTTCGTATCTCTAGAAAATTTGGTTTGGTTTGGTTTTGCAACACATGGTGATCACTGTAGGTCGACTTCTGCGAGGAGCAATGAAAACTAGGGGCTCCACCGACGCGTTTGAATTTTCGGGGTTTTTGCCCCGATTCAAGAAAATACATAGTGCAAATTCGTTTTCGTTTATGTTAATTTCGAGGACAGAAAAATTATACTTTCGACGTGGCACGGGAAGCGGCCCATCGCACTAACTGTTGAATGTGGTAGTGCCTTCAGCAGAGCGATCGTATGCAACAACACACTGCACAATGAAGTTGCATGAAGACAAATTTATTACGCAGGAGATTGAATTCATCCAAAGCTCAATGTATCTGGCTCTTTCTTAGCCACTAGTCGATACAACTAACAGAAACAAATTGTGTACACAACTGTGTACATAGCGTCTGAAAGGTATAATAACAGTGCCCCACTTATAGTTTAAGGAGCCTTGTAACACATTCGACATATCGAGTACAGTGCTCATGTGACCAAGTGAGCGAAGTAATATTGCATTTCACGCAGCCCTGTATTGACAGTTTCATAGCTTCCTGCCTGTCTCCTCAGTGGTGTCATGAACTGCAAAGCAAGCGCAAGCAGACCGGTGCGACAGATATTTTCTGGTTTCATGAATGGTGCGCCGGCAGACCAAAGACCATGTCGTGCAAACACTGCGTCTATCGCCAAGTGGTGCCGGTGCCGCGCCCGTCTGAGCCAGAAGAGCGGCCAGTACTGTCAAAGGAAAAAAAATGATGCTGGAAATGTTTATTGACAAGAAATAATAATAAATTGTCTTGGAGAGCCTATGGGTCCCAGGTCACGTGCTCCACTGGCCTGCTGCCCTGCGAACTTCACGAGCGCTGTCTGCACTTCTGGCTCCGAGCTAGGCACCATTACCCCCATTCTTCTATAGTGGGCTTTCAAGATTCACCTCACTAATTGCTAAGCCTTTCTAGTTTTTCCCCTAGCATTTGGGCCCACATCGTGGCATCCTCCATCCTGCCCCATCCCAAAGAATATCAGCGCGAAGTAACGCAAGCCATGAGCCCCGACATACAGCAGCGTTACACTAGTAACCCAATAGTCTTCTGCACTGACGCCTGCAGACTGCACGGCAATCGTTACACTATTGTTGCAAGAATCTGAGCTACAACCATAGCGGCATCGATAAAAACCTCATCAGCCGGTACGGCCAAGACGGCGGCGGTTGCCATGGCGATAAGATGCGCAGAACAAAAGGGAGACTCGGCCCTTGTGACCATCGATTCTCAATCCACTTGCCACATGTTTCAGGCTGGGGCGATTCCAAGAACGGCAATGAGAATCCTGTGGAAACGGCTCCTAAATGCCCATGCAAAAATGTGGTGCACTGCGCATGGGCAACGAAACGTTGAGGGCAACGAAAGGACCGACCGGCTTGCTCGCGAAATAAGCATCCGAGCACCAGTCGAGACCCTAGAGGAACCCCCAACAACTCCATGCGAAGTCCTCGAAAACCAAAGAAGAGAACGACGAAAATACAGCCATCAACGTCCGGATCTTACCGCAGAACAGGCGCGAGGTTGGAGTCGAGTACAAACCAACACGTACCCTCACCTATAAAGACTGCACCAAATAAATCCCATAATATGCAGTCGAACCCACTTGTAAAAATTGAGGGACCCTTAAACTTCGCCTTTAAGAGCTGAACGCGATAGCGATATCCCGTCCCGAGTGCCTACTTCAACCACTTAGTGCATATTTGCTATGCACCCACTACGTGGTGTTAAGGGAATACGCGCAGTAAGGTGTTTGCCGTTTGTAATGGGTGGCCGGCTTTAAACTACGAAATCGTTATGATAGTCACATATTGCCCGATTGCAATGTACGCTTGTACCACGCAATATTCCTGGGATATTACATGTCATATTGCGACGCCTGTATAAAGACGCTTGCATTTGCGAAGCATGAAAGGTATTTTCATTGCATTTCCAAGCAGAGGAAGTTATTTTCACTGTATTTCCAAGCGGAGGAATGGCTGTGTGGTAGAACACTTGCTTACCACGCAGACGGCCCGGGTTCGATCCTCACTCGGACGCGGAAATTTTTATTATTTATTAGATGTGAAGCATCTTATGGCGAAGCTTAATCCGGTGGTGGTGGTGGTGGTGGTGGTGTGCCGGCGTGCCCACCCTTACTGCGCATGCGCAAACAGTTGAAAAAAATAAAAATAAAAAACCTCCTGTCCCCCTCTCTCTCCTCTAGGCATCCCTCCCCGCGGCAACCACACCCACATTGCGCATGCGCCTCCCCTTCCTCTCTCCCCTCTTACACTCCCCCCCCTCTCTCCATCCTTGCCCGCGGAGTCTAACTCCCCCTGCGCATGCGCGTCCCCCCCTCTCTCTCCTCTCCTACGCTCCCCCCCTCTCTCCTCTACGCATCCCTGCCCACGGCGTTCACACTCCCACTGCGCATGCGTGTCACCCCCCTCTCTCTCCTCTCCTACGCTCCTCCCTCTCTCGCCTCGCGACGCCGACGCAGGCAGCGTCTGCTAGCGAGTTTCTTGGTTGAAAAAACCGACTGCTCGCGCTGCACAACCGTTCACTGGCCATCCCCGTATATATAGCAATGGATCCTGACCTCCAAGGTGGTGCCGGTGGGAGATTTCTCCTGTGCGTTGTTGAACAATAAAAATTCGCAGCGTGCGCGTTAACTAAAAGCGGACTGCGGGTCTCTGTGTCCAGTCGGAGTCTTCTGTCTCTCATTGCCCATTAGCAGCGATTGGCATGTTCCTAGTAGGAAAAAGTGCTCCATCACTGCCTGCTTTGCGCCTCCCCAGTTTTCTCTCCTGCGCAACGCTGCGATGAGCGCCAGCGTCAACGCCGCCGCCAGTGTAAGCGTTAGCGCCCGCTGCTTCACATCTACACATGGTTCCCTTTAGCGGGAGATGGTGTAATTTTTTATGTGCATCTTTCTCGATTTTTCGGTCACGGACAAGATGATGATTTTTCGCTCACAACCAACGACGCCGACGCCAACGCCGACGCCGGAATTTCAGCGAAACGAGCTATTTAACGCTATCGCGTTGACAATACTCAAGTGCCACGAAAATTTCATTGTTATAACCGATAATTGCTATAAACGGGTCGCATGAAAAAAGGCAAAATAGAGGGATGGCAGGCTGTTGTGAAAAAACTAGAATATCGGCTGGGATATTCCCAACAGACAACAGTGATAAGGATGACAGAGCTGCCAATTTTTCGGACATGCTTGAAAATTTGGACGCATTCACGGGACCGCCACAAGCCACATAGAGCCAATGTATGATAACGTCTGAAGTTTCCGGTGCCGAAACTTTTCCAAGCCTCAGCTTTTTACTCAAGTCGCATGTCCGAAAATGTATTAACAAACTAACCCCGCTCCCGCGTCGTAGTGGACTTCAAAAGTCAGCTTTGCCGCGATGCTACAAGGCTACGCGGTATAGCATACCACGAATCGGAAGGGGCGCTGGGGGGACGTTGGGGTTCTAGGCGGAAGTTCAGCAGTTTGAATTTCTCGTTTTCTTTCATCTTTTCAAGAATTTCGCACAGACACCGAATAGCCAGGATTAGCATACGGGCATTGCTGTAATCGGGTTATTTCACTATAGAAAACGTACAAAAAGCTGACGGTGCATCAGATTCTCATTCTTATAACTGATATATTGTTAAAACCGGTATCGTTATAAGTGCGTTCGACTGTATGTCCGCAGTGGTCCCTGGTGTGGATATGGGTAGCTCTCGCCCACATTACGGGGGAATGTGAATCGCGGCCTCAAAACATAAATTACTCCCCTTTTGAGGACAACACTTCGAGCAATGCAGTGGGAGTCGTGGCTTGCTAGCAAGGACCGGGAGAGCCAGCTGGTTCTGCCCGACCAAGCCCAGCGAGCCACAAAGGCCAGTAAATCTCTGGACTGAGGACCCCACCCACTTGCCCAGAAACCTTATAATCAAAAAGTTTTCACTAATACTGTCACGCCCCTCGAAATTTGGTTGAGTGTGGGCCTGTACCTCGGGAAAATGGTCAGGGCTATGACGTACGCACAAAAGCTCACAGGCTCCATTATGCGTTCGCCTAAGGCGACCCGAAGGCGAAAGCCATCATCATCTCTTTCCTCTCAGTCAATGCCCCACACCACCCCGAAAGCTTTCTGCACCGAATGCGGTCTTGCACTGCCTGCAGAATCGGCGGCATTGCAAGTTTCTGCGCCTCTCCTTGTTTTGCACAGCCTCCGTAATCGGTCCACCTTTCACAAAGCGACGACTTCATGTGATGGCGTCATCATGTGACGCCACGTTATGTTATGTCGCTGTGACGTCAGGATGTCATAGTGATGACGTCATCACTTGATGATGATGTTTGCATCCCTCGTGTTGATGCCGCCGACGCCACTGAAGGTCAGTTTTCGCGTTTGACGAGGCACGTAATGTTTTCGCCCTAATATTAACGCAACTTTCGAGCGCTACATATTGCCGTTTTCCCATAGCCAATGTGAATCTGCAAGAATCTACGACATACGTGCTTCTTCTGGATGAGTTGGTTAACTCTTAGCATTCGTTTTGTGCAGGCGAAATGTTCCGCTGCGCCGAGGCAGCTGCCAACAGGTCACTCCCGTCACGGACCGCCAGGACTCTCACTGAAGTCGCCGCTGATGGCTCTCCTGCATTTGAGTTTGGGACCAATTTTTTTTTATAAATTATTGACCGAGACGTAGTCTGGGGAAAGTGATTTTAACTTTTTATTTGATTTATTTAATTATTTATTTATTTAATGTAGCTACAGTGCCCGAAGGCATTATTGCAGGGGGGGGGGGGATACACAGGGTAACATATGCTTACATTAAACGATAACTAAGAAAGGGAAAATAGACAACCACCCGTTTGTAGCGCGAAGCCACAAGGAAATCCATACGGATTTCTCAGAAAGAAAAGCTTCTTAGTTGCCGAAAAATTCGTCCTGGTCCGGGGTTCGAACCCGGGACCAACGCCTTTCCGGGGCGGTCTCTCTACCAACTGAGCTAACCAGGAAGCTAGCAATTGGCAGCGCGAGGACGAATTCATCGACAACTCGGAGCACATGGACACAAGTAATGCAAATGAGTTCTGCGGAATCCCGCAAGGTGGCGGAAGGGTTAAGAAGGGAAAATAGACAACTGCCCGTTTGTAGCCCGAAGCCACAAGGAAATCCATACGGATTTCTCAGAAAGAAAAGCTTCTTAGTTGCCGAAAAATTAGGATAACGATGGCACGTACTGTCGGCCGCGAAAGTTTGCGGGATCTGCAGCGCGTGGCCGACCGGCGGAAAACTGCATGACTGCGCCGCCTATCGTGGTGTTGAGGCTATCGTCCGCGGCCTCGGCGATTGGCAACGGCGCGTTTAGACAATGCGCGGTTGCTGGATCTAATCCCGGAAGCCGTGGCAGATAACCTCAACACCATGCCGCGTCACGGTAGGCGGCGCAGCAATGCAGTTTTCCGCCGCTCCGCCACGCGCTGGAGATCCCGCAAAGTTTTGCGGTCGACAGTACTTCTTCTTGAGCTTCACCTCGCATTGTCTCCACCTTGTTGTTGTTGACGTGCCGACATATCCTACGTGGGGTAGACCATACCACTTCTACGCCTTGTAGCTAAGCAATATTCTTCAGGTTGCGGCTTAGACCTTGCACATATGGAAACACTTGTGTTTGGACGTCGTGGGCCTTTCTTGGTATCGTCTTTTGCACCCCGTCACTTTCACGAGCACTGAGAAGCATATGGCTCTGATGACATGGGGAAGTGCAGGGGTGCAAAAGAAGAAACCAAGAAACGGAGGATCAGGGCCCACAAGGTGAAATACAAGTGGTCCCAGGTGTCCATGGTCTAAGCCACAACCTGAAGACTGCTAGCGCCAAGGCATACAAGTGGCATGTTCTTTCCCACTGAAAGGACGTACGATGTGCCGGCACCTCAATGACAATGGAGACACGATGCGAGGTTGAACCACGGAAAGAAGTACGTGCCATGTGACCAGGGCATAGTATACAGTATACCAGTGTCGTGGGTCCGTGTATATAGGGCAGACGGGACGCTGCGTGAACGACAGAGCAAGAGAACATGCCAACAATGTCCAGGCATGCGCAGTCACAGGCCACCTCTCAGCTGATTGTCGGACTTGTGCGTTCCAAGCACTCTTTGACAGCACGGAAGTGATTGCCAAATGGAAGGACACGGACGCTAGCGTAATTATAGAAGCTATCACATAATGAAAGGCACAGATTGTATAAGCGCTCCATCAGTTGTGGTTTCACGGAAATAAATCGACTACTTTCTTTCATGACAACTGTCCAACTCTTCTTGAACTTGTTTAACCTTTGTGATCTCTGACCATCAATTTGCTGAGGGTTTCAATAAAATGCCAGTTGTTAGTCAGCAGTGTCTTCGTGTTTCTTTACTTCATCCTTGCGTTTAAATATTCCTGCAACCACTCGACATAAAGAAGTCCCTCTCATTAACTCGACAATGTTCTTCGACGGCGGGGTCCCGGACGTCTAGCTCATGACGTCATGTCCAGAATGCGCGCCCATCACTGCAGGCTTGTGTACATGCGTCTTTGAGGAGGCAATGCAGCAGACAGGTAATGTCGTACCCAAGTACAGACTTTTTTTCAACGGAGAGAAGGATCACCCCCCTTTTCTGGACTGTTGCACAGGCGCACAAAAGCTCACGTCAAGGCCTCATCAGTGCATTTTTGGGAGGTCATGCATATTAGTAACAGCCCAGAGCGGATTATAACGGCGCTTAGGGAGCATTCGTTGAAGTTAACAAGATGCATAGTGTGGGCGTGGGAGGGGTTTTACAAAAGATTGGGGGGGGGGGGGGGAGGTACGTGCATAGGAAAATCTCTATGCACATCTTTCTTTTTCGCAACCATAAAACTTTTCTTTTTGCCACTCAAACACTGCATCTGAAGAACAAAAGCATGAGTGTCCTATAATAGCTGGGCACCTCCACATCACTATGTGGAATGACAAGAATAGAGTGTAATTATTGCTGGAGGGCAGATTCTTCCATCTTCCCCTTCCTGCCGTTTTTTGCACTTTAAGCACTAGTAATACGCCATGAAGACAATGCTTTAGACATCCAACTTGACTGTATAAGAGGGCTGTGACACAGTCAAAGAAAAATAAGCCCTAGAAGTCACCGGCCGTAAACACCACCTATCGCCGGCGACCGCCATTTTGCCAAGGCGAGTGTGACATGTGCTGGAAGGGGCGGAGCCGTTTTCTACGGAAGTTTCAGCCGCTGCAAATCCGTTCAATTTCAGGGCCAAGCTGAAGAAAGCTAAATTATCTCGATTTTACGCGCAGCTGACCTTGAAACAATACCGTTCACCGGAATGCAGACGTTCGCACAGCTAGCTGCTGGTTACGTCACAGCTCGTGAGCGCACCAGTGTTGCCCTTCTCAGGCTGCCCGCGTGTTTATAAAAATATTCAAATCATTGCGTTAGCTCTTCAGGCAGCAGAGGTGCCTTGTGTGGTTTACTCGGATTCAAGATCGGCCGTTCGGGCCTTCTCTGGAGGTTTCATTTCGCAGCAGGCGGCACGGCTCATTCGGAGTGGTCGCAGACAGGCGAGATGGCTGGTGGTCAGCATATCTCTTGGTTTCCAGCGCACGTTGAGGGCATTGATGGGGTTAATCCTACTGCCAGCGCTCACGCCCTTGCGCGTGAATGCACGAACCGTGCGGGGGGATGGTGAGGCTTCTGGGGGGGGGGGGGGGGGGGGACACTGACCTCAGAAAGGATGACATCATGACAACGTTCCATGAGATTACGTCTAGCACAAGCTGGGTAGGAGGCGTTTTCCCCTTCCTAATGCTAGGCTCGACAGATCCCAGGGAACCACTTTTAGACTCCTACAGACGGGTACATATCTCTGCCCGCGAACGTATCATTGGATAGAGCCAGACTTTCAAGAAGAGTGTCTTCATTGTGGCCTCGAGAGGTGCTCGCTAACTCATGCTCTGGCAGTGCCCCGCGAATGCGGGGGCGGATTTATGTGACGAGGACTCGTGGCGGTGGAGTTTACACAGCCCGGACCTGGGTCTGCAACTACTGGCTGTCGGGAGGGCCCGGGCCATCGCAGAGGGTCTTCAACTTCCAGTGCCGACCTGGGTGGAGCCACCGACTGGTTGAGGGGGGTCTTAGGAATTCCTTAAGCTAGTCCCTCTGGTCTTGCAATAAAGTTCTTTGTATGAATGTATCATGTATCGCAAGCATTTTTTTAAGATGCGAAGCAGCTCTTTGACTCACGTGTGTAACGCCGTACGTTACGTGCGTCCGTACGAGTGCGCCGCAACGCGTTCCCCTCGCCGTAGGTGTTGGAGCGTTGCCAAGTAGGTCACGCCACAGCTGCGCGTTGACGTCACGCTCCCCTCGCACGCTTCCCTCGCAGGTGCGCGCTGACGTCACTCTCTCCCTCACCCGCGGCATGCTCGCGGCAGCGCCCGCAGCTGCCGGCTGCTCCGCCCGCTCGCAACACCTCTGAACGTGTCACTTCTCTCTCGCTTCACCCTCTCCACCGCCCGCAACGCTCGACCGCACGTCGAGTGGAAACACTCTTTCGGCTCGTTTATCTGCGATGACGCCCGTTTCAACCGGGTCAACGCCGTGCGCACCGCTGCTGCTTCGCATCCCATCAGGGTTCCCTTCGGGGAGATGGTCCAAGTTTTTGTTCTGATGATGCGCTATATTAACCTTGTATATGCTGATATACAAGGTCGTTCACATCGAAGGTGAACACCTCATTAGTATTCAGGACCTCATAGACGCTGAAGTTTAAGACACAATTGGGATATTTCTAATTGTGTTTATCGACACGACACCTTTACGTCACATAACTGACATTTCCCGCGTGAAGTAGTATAAACGTTGAGTACTAATAAGGTGTTCACCTTACATGTGGTCGATCCTCTAGATAACGGCAATTTAGACAATAATGTGGTAATTTCTATGTCGTCAATTAATCACAGCAGTGTTCCCTGACAGTTTTGTTGCTCCGGGAGCTCCTTTCAGTAGTGATAAAAAATAGAAATTAAAGCAGCTCCTGTTCGCGGACACCGATGAAACAGGGAAGGTGGTGGTGTTCCCTTGGACAGGCTAACGCATTTCTGTTTTGCAAGTGTTTCAGATATGTTGTATCACTGCTCTTAATTAAACGTTGTTTGTTAAGCTTTGTGGCGGTGGTTATAGTTTTATTTTATGTTGACCATACCACTCTTATACCCAGGTTTATAAAGAAGCCCTTTGCTTAAAATGCTCCAATATCTTTGATTGAAAGCGCGGCACACGGGACGGGGACGAAGAATAAGAAAACCCAAGACAGGTGCCGATTTCTCTTCCTCTCTGTCCCGTGTGCACTGTATCAACTAAAGATGAACAGATACCAACTCGCTCAAGCTTCCCTTGTTATGCGTGCTCCGCTATGTTGTATCACTGTGCTTTGTTAAACACTATTCGTTAAAGCTTTGAGGTGGTAGTATAGCCACCACCTTTCATAACCACAAAGTATCACGTGACAGGCTGTGACCATGGTAACGTGCACGCCATTGGTAGTGCTAACTGTTGTATTCTTCCTTTTTGGTGGAACTTGGGTTTAGTGGGATTTACCCAATATCCGTGGCATATACCCGTTTATGGTGCCCACAAGCGTTACCACGGATCCCGGACATGAAAGGCTCGACTAAAAACAGCTTCGCTGTTAATATGAAGACAGCTTCACACAAGCGGTTCCAACCACACAAGCCTGAACGAACAGCAGAGTTGGGCATCCTTCCTTCCTTCTTTCTGTTTGTGTTTCTCTTTCTTTGTTTCCCTCTTTATTTCTATTTCCTTCTGTTCTTACTATCCCCTCTTGGTCTCTTTTTCTTTCTATTTCTTTCACGCTCTTTATATCCGTTTTGTCTTTCTTCCCTTTCTTTTTCGCTTCCTCCTTCAATCTCTTTCTCTTTTTTATTTCTTTCTCTCTATTTTTCGCTTCCTCTTCCTTTTCTATTTCTTTCACTCTTTCTTCCCTTTCTCTCTTACTCTTTCGTTTTATATATCTTTCTCTACCTCTTTCTCTCCCTTTCTATATTTGTTCCATTCTTTCCTCTCTGCTTCTCTGCACTCTTTCTTTACCTCTTCCCACCCCTCACATCTCTAATCCTCGCTTCCCTTTCAGACGCCCTTGCGGTGTTATGTATGCTCTGCTAGCCCTTCTTGCCGAGTGGTTACGACGCTCTCCTTTAGACCATGAGTACGCGGGTTCGAATCCCGCATCATCCAGAAATTTTTTCGCCAAATATTTTTTCTGCATCTCTTTTTTTTTTATCTCTTTCTCTCTCTCTCTCTCTCTCTGTGTACTCGTTCTTTCAGCCATCAGAGTTATCAGAATCGTGCGCCGTACAAATTGGCGCGCGTGTTCTGTGAATGAAGCAGAAGATAAAGAGGACGAACAGGAAAAACATGACAAACATAGCGCGGGCAGGTTCATGGTGATAATTATTTTCTTATGACGGTTTACAACTAACGGCTCAAATAAACAGCTCTGCTGCATCAAATACGGGTTTATGGGTCTGATAGGTTTATGGGTCACGTGGGCGATATAGGTGCACAGCTATAGGGACACACACAGTCATAATAGACATCTGCATTTGAGCATAGTGATAATAAGAGAATGCTGGTTAATGAAAAGTGAAGGAAAAAACTTAAGTACAATGATGTGTGCTTTAATGATCGGTGCTTGACAATCAAGCGTAGTAGACTGTAAGTGGGTGGAACAATTTAATATATTGTATGTATATACATGGAAGAAAAATGATGAGACGTACCTTTTCATCCAAGAGAAGAGACTTTTGGGCTAGTTGGTTTGTTACGTTCATTGAAGCCATAGCGCTGAAAAGACAAGGACCACAGAAAGAGGACGGGACGTCCGCTTTTCATCTTCATGGTTTGTTGATGTCATTGAGCATTTCGGCTATAAATCTGTTCATTTTACTGAGCCAGTCGGGTGCAGGCTTGTTGTCTGACGTATTCGGCAAAGCCATCTGCAGATTGATGTAAAAAAAACATTAATTACTTTTTAAATATCTAGGTGATTCGTTAATGAGTCAGTTAAAATTTGATGTCGCTAGAGAGCAAAATACTCTTAGCGAAAATACTCACTATCCACAGCCCGCAGCTTTCGTGGTGCTGGGGCCCTCCTCGGTGGCCCCTGCTTGTCTTCCTGGCACACAAAGCTCAGACAAGGTGCTCCTGTGAGGCTCCTCTTTCGAAGGTCAGGGATACCTCACAGGAACTTCGTGGCCTCCTTGCAAAACAGAGTCCTTTGGCTGCGACAACAGCCATGCCCACTGCTCTTGTTTTACGAATACGGTGTTTCCCAGGTGGACCTGCATGGAATATTGTTAAGACGTAAGTAATAAATAGAACTGTGCGAATAGCAAAATTTTGGGTGCGAAGCGAATTCGAATATTGATGTGTGAGTGTGAATCGAATATTTGTCGAATATTTCTAGAATATTTTTCAAATACTTCGAAGCGAAATTGCAGAAAAAAATGTTGGAGAGGATTCCTAAGCATATTCTTATGAGATTTAATTCTCCGCCACATTTTGATGGCGATGAAGAGAGACAGGATTTTAGGCAAATGCCTATTTTGTTCCTTGCGTTCCTATCGTGCCACTTTGATATATGAGCATGAATTAGAGGTTAAGAAGGGCTTTAATAGTGTTTTTATAGTGCCTATAAATGCCTATTTTCAAATTCGGCGTCTATATAAACACTATTTGAGCTCAACTTTTGCTTTCGATTGCAGTTTGATACCGTTATTCATGTTACCTGGTCACATTGATCTTTCGGAACTCTATGGGGTTCAACCTGGTGCTCTAGTCCAACCAACTTCCAGAAAACAACTGCTAGAAGCAGTGAAATGGGACGCGCCGGCCACAATACACCGCCGCGCCGACATGACGCGAGAAGTTGGAAGAGGAGAGGCTGTGGAGAGGAAATGACGGTATTCATGGAACGTTAATTAGGAGCACGTCTCAGCGTCTGCAGGCAAATGAGGAGAGGGAAATGACAGGAAGGAGAGAGAAGAGAGTGGCGTCCATGTCCGAGGACGCGGCAAGCGGCTTCTACAGCCGGTCGTCCAGTCCACTGTCCCCAAGGAATTGAAGAACCGCCCTGACGACCCTGGTGTGGTGGTGGGAAAGGAACAAGGGGTCCCTCTGTGCAGACGCGGGAAGGTGGAGAACGAATGCGAAACCGTAGAGTGGATCAAAAGAAAGAAAAAAGTGATGTGCACGCCGCGTTTGTTTCGTTTGTACTTTACTTTACGACGTGGGAATGGCGTGAAGACGAACACATGCGAAATGGAGGCCAATTAGTCTAGTATCTCTCTGCGATACAAAGTAAAAAAATAATAAAAAAGTTCGCACACATTCCCTTTATGTGTTTTATTATTTCCCTAAGCTTTCATTCATCTATTCAAGCAACAAATCACACATATCACTCATGAAGCCTCTAATATTTGTCGCAGTGTCACGTGCTACTGTGAGCGACGGAACAGAACAGATAACCATGCACGACCATTCCTTGTTGTACGTCGCCCCCTACATCTTGGGGCGCGCAACCGCGAGAAGAGCTAGCGGCGTTCAGTTTCACGTCTTACCGTGGAGCGTAGCGTTGCAAATCTTGGCAGACGTGATCGTGAGCGCCAAGTGCATGCATTACACTTGTCCACTCGAAGTGATAAGTCCTGGTGAGGGGCCCTTTATGGTGTTCACCGATATGAGAGATATTGACACCACGCGATTAAACCCGGCTAATACGAGGCATCCCTCCCTTTTGGTCTTTTAGTGGTCTGGCTATCTGCTCCTGTGTTGCCCTTCTCAGCGACGCCGGAAAGAAAGACGCAGGAGTGTGGTGATTCGATGGTGGACACTTGATTGAGCATGCTAGACAATAAAAGGAGACCGTGTTCTGCGAACCGTGCGGGATAAAGGACAATTACATCACTATGTTCAATCATCGGCGCCTTTGTGCCATCATAAACATTTTCTGTTTTGCTGTCGTAGATACATGTCGCGCACGTTTTGGGCGAAATTATTTGAATTTATGTAAAGATTTATTATGCCTATATTTTCAAACTTGGAGGCCTAGAACAGTGTTTTACCTGCCTATTTTTGGCGCCTAAAACACACTTTTTTTGGTGCCTAGAAATCCGGCCTCTAGTGATGAAATACAAAACACCAGTGGTCTGATTTAGGTGCATGGCCAAAAATGAATCCGGAGTCCACCACTACGTTTTTAGCGTAACTGCCATCACAGTTATATTTTTAGACGTAGCATCAGGGAAGGGAAACAAGAAGACAACTACTAATACACATGGCCCCATGAGAATTAGACAGGGCTTGTGTTTCAGAGCGTAAGAGATGGGAAGGCATAACACTAGGGCTGTGCGAATAGCAATATTTTGGATGCGAAGCGAATTCGAATACTGAAGTGTGAGTGGAAATCGAATCAAATATTTTTCTAATACTTCGAAGTAAAATTGCAAGAAAAAAGCTGGAGGGGATTCCTTAGCATATTCTTATGAGATAGCAACATGAAAGTGTTTCATAGTTGTCTTATCACGAATGAGGCAATGCAGAGGCCGAATAGTATTTATTTACATGATTTGGTGCAACCAAAGTGTTGCCGACAACAGTTGACACGTGAAAGGTAAAGATGGTATTTCCTCAACCTCTCCTCCTCTTTCAACTTCTGTGGAAGCCCAACTGATGTGGCGGACAAGGGTGTGCTCCCTTTGAGTCCGGAGTTCCAAATCTGCCTCGTAGACGTCAATATGCATATATATCCCCAATATGCAAATCTGCCTCGTAGACATCAACATGCATATCCCCTTGTTTTTAAAGGAGCCAGTTTGATCTCATGAAGCCTGTGAGTATGATTTCAGGCAAAGTAGTCTCGAAATCAGAGTCACATGCGTATTGCAGTTTTGAGGCTTATTGAGACATACTGTCCTACTACACAGCCCTCACAGTTGGAACACATGATCACCTGCACTACATTTTACGTCTGGCATCAGCACATATGCCCTGTATATGCAGCGACACGATAACTACGTGGAACCAATGGACTGGGGCACACATTATGTGTAGGACAGATAACGAATGATTAGTTGGAGCAACGGAATGAATGCCAAGGTACGCAAGACGCAGCCGAGCGTAGGAAAATAAATTAAGAAATTTGCAGGCATACAATGGAATCTGCTTGGCCAGGAACCAGGGCAGTGTCAATCGGAAATCATTGGGCAATGTCTTCATCTCACACTGAACGCAAAAGAAGGTTGATAGGTATTACCATAGGCGTGCGCACGAGGGGGGCAGGGGGGGGCGGGGCGGCCGCCCCCTCAAATCACCTAAGATAAGGGGGGCGCAAAGTCCGCCCCTTACATTGACTTAATAGGGAGGGGGGGGGGCGCTGCAATCAACCTTCGCCCCCCCCCCCCCCCTGAAGGGTAACCCTGCTCACGCTTATGGGTATGACCGATGAATAATCGCGATTATTTTTTATAAAATATTGAAAAAAAATATTTAAAAAATGTACTTGGTCAGCGCGAATTGAACCGAGGTCGCACACCAACAACGCATTATGCATTGCACACTGTGCCTAGAAATCCAAACGGTAGGGCTGTTTAACAACAACCGTCGCACACAGCAACTTGACTTCCTTTTAGAAAAAAAAATTACGACTCCTTGAGAGCAATAACGTCAATGTTGACGCATTACCCTGAAAAAAAAAGCAAAAAAAAATTGACGAATCATGGATTGATCTGACCACCTGCAGCACCACCGCTACCAGGGAGCCTAGATGACCTGCCGTTTTAGGGTGGAGACACCTTCAAAAAGTGCCTTCAAGAAACTCAGCCAAAACCAGCGGGTAATGGGACACGCTGTTGCCAGCTTCCACCAAATCTAGCATAGTTTTCTGTGCGCCGCCATTTTGGTCCCAACCGCACCTATAAATACACTAGAGGGAACTCTGGCGCTAGTGTCTATGGGAGCTGCAACACATGGCGCTTCAGCCAGCATGGGAATCATGGGTAGTACACAAATTTGCCTAGTCTTCGTTCTTTTGGCTGCGTGTGGCCTGAATTCGCTTTGCCGCAATACGAAGTTCAGCAAAGGTTTAACAGATACGCCTCACCACCTTGACCTTTTTAGGCTCAGGAATTCAAATACGCTCACGCAGTTCACAACGGTCCATTCTTTTATCCGAAACAGAACGAAAACGCAACAATAAACAAAGCCACAAGTGCGTTCGAAGCCGGAAGCACGAAGACTAGGCAAATCCGTGTACTACCCATCATTCCCATGGTGGCTGAACCAGCGGCTGAACGATCGCAGCGCCAGAGTCCCCTCTAGTTAATTTTAGGAAATTCTATGCCCCTGAGCTCTTGCGACGTAACGCTGAGCGACGCTGACGCAAGCTCACGCAAGGGAGGCAACAGCTCACGACCAGCAAGCGCGTCTCCGTGTGGACGCGTCCCGTATTTGGCTGCCTACTCGCAATGCGTGAACGCAGCAACGACAACTTCGGTTATCTATGCGCGAACACCGTGAAACACATATAACATGTCCTGCAGCAAAAAACAGTGAACGAAATGCGCAGTACTCACAGAGCAAATACGAGACGCGCTGGTGGGCTCCCAGCCGTCTCGATTTATTTGAGCGAGCCAGAGTAGCCGTTGGCCCGGGCTCGCTGGAAGCGGAACATTCGCAAGCCCTTTCTGGTGTGGTTAGTGCACAGCGGTACGCAGCAATCGGGCATTCTCAGGCTTCACCGGCAGCGTTTAACACGCTATCGCTACGTTCGGCGCCGTATTGTCGAGGATTAAACGGACCCGGGCGTAGACGCAGTGCGGGCACCAAGATGGCACGATAGCGCGGCGCCGCTGTCTGGCAACATTGTGTTTTGGCGGGCGGCGGTGCGTTGGCGGCATGTAGTGGGTCAAAGGCTGACATCACCCTAAAACCGATACTTGAACAGCGCGCCACCCCACCAAGCCACCAAAACCACACGACGGCAACGTCTAAAACGACTACAAATTTACGTTAAAGGGCCGCCTCATTTTTACCATTACTACGCTGACGCCCTGCAGCCCTCACCGCGTAGTCAATGCTTTACGGTGACGGGGCCCGTCACATTAGTTGCATAGTTTTCGAATAGCGTACGCAAAGCTTTGCGTTTGCCGCAACTGCGCGTGCGTCATACGCTAACCTCTTGCGGGCCCCCGTTATAAGTGACGGAAATAGCGAGCGACCGCAAAGCTTTGCGTACGCTATTCGAAAACTCCCTATTATTAGGACGGGCCCCGTCACTATCACTATTACGATTTCACTCCGCTGACGGCCGGACCCCCCTCACTCTTTTACGATAGCACTGCGCTGACGGGCCCGGTCACCGTAGTCAGTGCCTTGGTAAAAAGCTTTCTGTTCGCAGTCAGCTAACTAACGCTAACAGCATTTCAGTGAGCAGCTCAGAACTGCTCCGCTCACTGCAATGAACTATTTGTACAGCTCACCGGTTGACTTAAAAAAATTGAAGGACACCTTGTACATTCCAAAGTGTGTTCGGCGAAAGCGTGTGGCCATTCCACTGACTATGCCATGTCTTTTTTCTTTTACACTCTCAGTGGGATAACACACAAACCGAATTTGTGCGTGTTTTCTTTTTTAATTTTTTACCCCGAATCGCAGCGAGACGCGAGACTAATCTTCCTCCGTTCGCATGCGTTAATATTTTCTCGCACATTGCGCATCGTGCAAACGCCATCCGCGTTCCAGCGCTCAAATTGACGGACCCTTTGTAAATTGGAAAGTGTATTCCGTAAACGCCTGGGTCCATTGAGACGGCGTCGGTCAGAATGATTGCAAACGCTGGGCACAGCGACGCTACGCAAGCAAAGCGCGAGCGCTGTAGAGTCCGACGCGACTGGCGTCCGTTTGCGCATCCCGGCGGCCACCTGGCTCCGTGCCAGAGCTCGGACAGACGGACGGACGGACGGACGCCGGACGGACGTGAGCATGAGACATTTAAGGCTTTCGCCTTAATAATTCACCTGGTCTGCGGTAAATCTTCGCCCCCCCTCCTCCCCCGTTCAGTTGAGAACCCTGCGCACGCCAATATGGTCTCCCTGGATATTCACCTGTATAATTCTCACGTCTATTCATGACCGACGGAAGATAGATACTCTAGCAACTGCTATTATTTGACAAGCGGCAGTGCTCGACAAGACAAGGACGTAAAAAAGAGGATCATGACACGCATAGGCGTGCGCACGAGGGGGGGCAGTGGGGGTGGCCGCCCCCCCTAGTCACATAAGTGGGGGGGGCGCAAAGTCTGCCCCGTACATTGACTTAATAGGGAAGGGGGGGCGCTGCGACTCGGGGGGGGGGGGGGGCGCAATAATGTCAGCCCCATACATTGACATAATAGGGAGGGGGGGCGCTGGGACGAACCTTCGCCCCCCCTGAAGGGGAACCCTGCGCACGCCTATGATGACACGAACGCGCTCTCGCGAACATGCGAGCTCGTAATCTAGCCGCCATCCTCGCGTACAGCGGTCTTGAGATCTATCAGTATTACGTGGTCGGAATCAGACAGATCAAATTTAGTAGCACTGCGAGACAAAAGCTTAGCTCGGTGACCTAAAACGCTCACGTCGTTGTAGCAGGTTGTAGCATAGCGTGCGTTTCATTACCGCATAGCTCAATACGGCGAACGCTTTGGCATTAATGCCATCCACGTAAGACAGTATCGCGTCACAATTTTAGCCATCAACTGTCGTGGCTGTCGTGATCTGACACGCCGGGATCGTGAAGGAGGAACTTACCACGTTAACTTTCCCACCGCGCGCTCTGATCGCGCAAGCTGTTTTGTGATGGCGATGACACTGCGTCTCACCCATCTGAAAGAGGCGGCGAACGTGGTTTCGGTTTCATACTCGTGCGCGTCCGATGCAAGTAAATAGGGCGCATGCATAGCAAATAAAGCTAGATTGAATTCAGTTAGTGTACGCTTAGCAGCCCCACAACCACGAGCAAAGACGAAGTAAATTCGTGACAGCTTCACATAACTCTCGCGCCTTCAAGACATTTCGATCTGTTCCGTCTCAGCTGACGCACCTAAAATTAGTGTGGGTCCCAGGTCACTGTGGCTTAAAATTAAATGAAATGGCCGACGCTTTAGCGCGCGCATCGCTAGATCACCCAATAATCCAGGTTCTTCCAGTGGTAGATAGGATGGAATCAATAACAACGTGGACGGAATACAATCATCTAAACTTCCCATGAAGTCCCATTGGAGCCACGATCATCAGATTTCGATGCCGTGTCCCCCCATTAAACTTATACTACACAGAGCTGGCCTGACGATATCGCCCCTATGTCAATTCTGCGGAGAATTATAAAATATTGCACTTTACTTTTTGTCATGTCGCAGATATTCACTTATTAGATCACGACTGCTCATTACTCCGTTTACAAAAATAGGTTTAAACTTAAAGGGGTGGTGCCATCAAATTTGCAGGCTATAACAGGCCTGTTGTGGGTTTCCTCTGTATGCAAGGACACTCCACACGAAGGGTCGGACACAGCAAACGTTTAGAATATATTTTAACCCTCTATTGCATGGCGTCCCATATTTGGCACATACCGATTAACATTTTTTATAGCGGGCGCAAGAGGACCAGTGGAGAATGTGACACAGTTAGAGTAATCCTTATAGTTACGTGCACTAAATATAAAAAAAGCGCTGCCATCCCTAGAGCAGTATGAAATCTAGACATGAAATAGATTTCATGGTGCACGTGCAAGCTCGGATCATGAACAACAGTGACTGCTATATTTTTCTTTCAACCATTTTCTCGTTGCAGAAGCAAGAAAAAATTATTTTGACATATCTCGTGGCTTTGAAAATTCATGCGCATTAAGGCTCCTCTCAATTCCGTTTTCCACTACGGTATATAGTCGGAAATCGGTATGTGCCATATTTGGCACAGTATGCATGTGAGTGATGAAATGTGCAATACGATGTTATCTATGTTTTCTTGCACAGTGCAAATACAAACAAAAAGAAATCCTCTGAGATCATGCAGCACAGCTCGTTTTTGCCAGATTTCAGTTGTGGTGGTAGGTTTTGAGATGCTTCACGAAAATATCGAGTGTCAGCAGCAGTACCTGGCAATTTTTTGTTACATTATTGGCGTGGGTGCACGAAAAAATTGTGTGAAGTCTAACCAGTGCACGGCGATATTTAGCTTTTACGATTTGTCGGCAACTGACGCTCACAACCACAAGTCAGCGGTTGGAAATTCGGGTAGGAAAGTACATCAAGGCGGCACCATGCGTAGAGCCAAACAGGTAAGCGGCCATATTGCACGTAGATGTCGGCATTCAGATGCGCTAACCAAAATGTTCAATTATGCCGGAACACAGGAAGCAATTGCTTTGTTTTATTCCACAAATCAAGCTAAAAAGACCGCAATCTGTGAGATTTTGTTTTTCAGCCATGGCAGCAATTTTGCTCGCCCACATGCATAGTGTGCCATATTTGGCACAAACCGCTATCTTCAATAATACAGTCACAATAAATCTGAAAATTTTTGTACATGTTATTCTTCATGTAGTTA
Organism: Rhipicephalus appendiculatus; assembly: GCA_030522465.1. Lineage (NCBI taxonomy): Eukaryota > Metazoa > Arthropoda > Arachnida > Ixodida > Ixodidae > Rhipicephalus > Rhipicephalus appendiculatus. The sequence continues at coordinate 38,704 of JALIZH010018767.1, read as the reverse complement.
TTGATAAAAAATGATCAAATAATTTTTCAATTGATTTTCTCATAATTCATGCAATAGAGGGTTAATTCACTTCCAAAGCGTACCTAAATGCTCATTCTCCCGATCGAGACCCATCGCTAGCGTATCAAAACTGACGTAGCTCTCTAGGAAGGACAGTGAAAGTTGTAGTGACGTCACACCATATCTGCAGTGACGTGAGTGACCTCCGAACCTCCGAAACGTACGTACCGGCAAAGCATCGGTTGCTACATCATTCGCCGAGTTTCGATCGCTTCCTGGCTAAGTGCGGCGCATCTTCGCGCGAGCCTTGTTTGGTCACGTGACCAAGTCTCCTACGTCACTGCCGAACTTGGCGCCCAGAAACCGCAACCGAAAGTTGTCCGCATAAATAAGGCGATATTAAATTATTTAGCGAGAATACGTGAATCTTGGTGCGTGTATCATGCTTCTTAGAGCTATAAGAAATGCTTACAGCGAAGAACGCGCCAGCCATAAGTTTGGTGGCACCACCCCTTTAACCGAAGAAATTGCACTAAGCTTCGGTGCCTCAGGGTTGGGATACTGCCATAGAGATGCCTTCGATGCCGTGTGTAATTTCATGCAAACCACTAAACGTGAACCATTTTAATCTTGCCTTCAAAAATACTCGTTATTGCTTCTCTTCTTTTTTTATTGTTATTTTTTTAACCATTTAACATTCTGCGATTACCCTTTTAAGTTTCAACTACGCATTCTTGGACCATCCCCCCAGAGTGGGTACCTGCCATAAAACAGAAGGAAAAACAAACAAACAAAGAAACCCCCATGTAACGTCCTGCAGGCATCATGCATGGGCAAAAGACTGCTGACATTCAACTATGCACACAGTGGTTTGAGTAATAGCTGCTTCCAAGTGCAAATATGAAACCTACTTTTCATCAGCATCAACAATGCGGGCGTCATGCTAGTTTACCAAATGCCCAGTGGACATAACCATGCGAGCGACCTTGTAGAGATGTGCATGACGGCTCAAGTGAGCAGTTCCGAACGGCTCCGCTCTCTGCAATGCACTATTTGTCCGGCTCACCGGTTGACATAAATATTTAACTTTTGTTGTATGCATTATAGCCTATTTATGGGGCTCTAGAGATAAATGATATATGCAAAAGCATAGTATGGAACAAGAGGGATGTATTTGGCTGTGTTTGGAGACTTCTCAAAACTTCCATTCAAATTTCTAAAAGTGTTATATACATACCAGTTTTCATGAACCATTCTTCTTATTGGCAACAGTGGCCCTCTGATACAGCAACATGCAACATGCAAAGAATTTTATAGCAAAAACTACTAATCGTCACTGCAGGTTCCTTTTCACAGATTGCTTGCGTATATGTGAGGCTTTAAAATAATATCTTGTTCAGAATGTGAACAAAAATTATTGCACATACGCATGCAAGCTTTAGGTGCTTGTATGTATACAAAATACAAGTTTATTCAATTGTTTACATTGCACACACTCATGATGGTCGCCATTGCAAACCGTACTTTCTCAGATGCGATTTGAAGAACATGCTTAAAAGAAACGCAGAGTTCAAACTAATCTTGCTTTCATAAAGAAACATCTGTCATAAATACTGTAAACTAAACATGTCAACTGTATGGTACAAATGTAGAGGTGCTCTAAAAGTAAAACGGGACACGCAAGCTGTGGACAAGCTGCGCAAAAGTGAATGCCAGCATGCTCCATCAGAGAAGTGGTTATTTATTTTTATACGGAAATGATGGCACTATCTTCTGGCACATTTCCGTATAAAAATAAAGAACCACTTCTCTGATGGAGCGCGCTGGCATTCACTTTTGCACAGCTTGGCCATAGCTCGCGTGCTCGTTTTACTTTTTGGAGCACCTGTAGGTATATTATTCTCACCTACTTAGCCAGTGAATCAAGCAATGAACACAATACAATATTGTCTTTTCTTATAACGACCAAGAATGAAAACAAAGCTTGATGTTATAATTACAGCATGGCATGTAACTATAAACCAACTCAGCAGTTTTCTCCATGCAAGATAAAAAACTATGTTCCACATAAACAGGCGGGAAGCATACAGTTCTAAAATCGCGTGGTTATCTGCGGCCAATGAGCAGTAGCTGGCAAGCCGTAGCTAAGTAGCAAAAGTAGACCAGAGCCCTACACCAACTGTTCCATCCTTTTCATTATACAGCTGCTGCCCTTGACGTTTCCTCTTCCTCTCCATCGTCACCTGTTGGTAGTCATCTTCAACGGTGATTGCTGGAGATGCTGAAAAACACACCAAACAAACCCTTGCGTGTGTCCTCGGAAGAAGGATCCAAGCAGCCACTTGTTCAAAGAAAAGAGACACCCCACACCGTAACTGGTACTGTGTTATCAATGTTTTTGTGCCCTCCGTGTTGATTCACGACTGTGTTCACTTTCTCACGCCAACGAAACAAGTAACTGCACAGGAGGTAATCGGCGCATGCTGGGTAGTCAACTCTCCGGCTCTTCTATCAGCTTCTGAACGATCAGGGAAATCTGCACACACACAAGACAAAAAAAATTTAGTTATGCATTCCTTGGCTTAGAATTTTATATCTGTACATGAATGCCCAATTTCAACAACTTTTTCAATCTACGGGGAATTTCATGAACACACATGAGAGTTATGCAATGCATAATATGAGCTGGGCAAGCTGAGTTACCACTGTTAACATAGAAGATATAGGGCTTACATAAGACAACGCAATGACACTAAAAACGAGACATGAGAACACCGGGAATCACAAGATTGAATCTGCATATGAGAGAACCTAAAGCTGCTGATCACATGCAGCTTAAAGGGGTACTTACACAAGATCCTGCGGCTGAGACAGCCTGCGAGATCTATTCCCGTCCACATGCTTATATCATCTACCAAATCTCAACAGCGAATATAGCTTGGAAGGCAATTTATATGAATTTTTTATAATAATAATATCTGGAGTATTACGTGCCCAAAACCACAATATGATTATGAAATGCTGTATTGGAGGTCTGCGGAAGTTTTGACCATCCGGTGTTCTTTAACGTGCTCTGACATTTCACAGCACACGGGAGGGCCTCTATCATTTTGCCTCCATTGAAATGCGACTGCCACGGCCGGGAATCAACCCAAAGACTTTCGAGTCAGCAGCCAAGCACCATAACCACTGCACCACCGCGACGGACATTTTACATGAATTTTTAAGTTCACACATGAGATAAGTTCACGTGCGTGATTCAGTGCTATACACCACACCTCGTGAACTGACATTATCTAATGAGACCTGAAGGTGACCCCCCAACTTTCGAGACGTCACCACTGCGGCCAAGCTTCAGGCTGGCGCAGCTAGAATGACGTCATACAGTGCAGTCCACTTATAATGATATCCAAGTGCCAACGAAATCCCATCGTTATGACCGATAATTGTTATAAGCGGGTTGACAAAAAAGAAGGACAAAAGAGAGGTTAAAACATTTTATTTGCATGCAAGTAAGGTAGTGCAACTATGTATACTTCTTTGTAGAAAAGCCGTAGTCTGTCAGCTTTGATTGCTTCACGCGAAGCTTGCGCACATCTTTCTCAAGAGCATCAAGGTGCTCCCCACGTAGCTGAGCGGGAGGTCCTTTGCGAAAACAAAGTCCCGCAGGGACTGTATCATCCGTTGGGCCTCTTGCGATGAGAGTACCAGGGTAGGCTGCTCAACCACGTCATCGGAGTTGCCGCTCTCACCGCTGTCCTCAACACGTATACGCGCAATGATTGCCTCATCACTGAGGCACTGGGACGTTTCCGCAACATCGTCTGCATGAAGTAAGTGCTCCAGACACGACGCATCTTCGTTAAGCACCGACCACAACTCCGGCCAGCTCTTCGTGGATGGGCGTTTCGTAGGCCTCGTCCTGGTATCACTTTGGAAGTTCGGGAGGAAAGCTCCTCCTCCTCTCGCTTCCTCGTAAGAAGCGCAGTCGACTCGTTTTCTGAGGGTGTGGTCGGGGTGCGAGGCGCATAGTGGCGCATGCCGTCGGCACGGAGAGCCATTTTCAGCACGCACTGTAGCTGGATTCAATCGCTATATCCGATATCGCAGCACTGGAGCATTGTATAAGCGGTTTGTTTTACCATAGGAAAGCATACAAAAGTGGACGGTGCCATCGTTGTTCATCGTTGTATCCGATATATTGTTATAAACGGTATCGTTATCAGTGGACTCGACTGTAGTCGCCATTGCTCTTTTGCTGCACTTGCGCCAGCAGGCTATTATTCGGCAGCTGCTCGCGAGTCCGTGCCTGCAGCAAGCATGTGGAAAGTGTGGAAGCCTTCAAGAAAGTCGTTTCCACCTATACGACGATGACGGCAACGACATCGTGCAGCATATGCGACAGCGAAAGAATGTGAGCAGACTATGCAGGTAGTGCAGAAGTGCGTCACAGTTCTGTGTCTAGATGGTGCTATTTGTACACTACATGGCGTCAGTTGCGGCTTGTCATTCTCTCCCAAACCGAAAGTGAGACTTGGTCGGTAATAAATAGCCTGTAATTAATCGTCTACTATGTGCTGCAGCAAGTGATGTGCTGTGTTATGACTAATCGTCCCTCAGCAACATATTACAACAAAAAAATGTCACACAAAAATTTCTGTGTCAGCTCCCTTTAAGGGGAGATGCGAGTCGAAAAACGCATTTTTTTTTTTCAGAAATTACATATTTTCGTTTTTATTTGCTTTAACAAGTTTAGTTTCTCTACTTTCACGACAAGAAAACTGAAGATTGTAATTGAACTTGAAGTAGGTCAAAATCGCTTTTAAAGAGCACAAGGTGGCAACTAAAAATCTAAGGAGTCCTGATTGTCTACAGTCCCCTAGAAATTGTCATCTGGCTGCTTGCCATTGCATTTCGCATGAGGGGTTCACTAAAGTCACATGCTCGAAATAACCATGATTGTCAAGCTCTCATGATGGAATAAATCATCTTAAATGACAAATCTTTTCCGCATAGATGAGCTTTCACTTATACCTTTAAAATGCGTTTTTCTCAAGATACAATTCTGGGCAACTATATGAGCTTTTACATCATGTTTTTGGTACTTCTGATAGCCTGATTGGGATGAAATTTCGCCCACATATTTCTTAACATATGCAGAGTGCAAGTATCTACATTAAAACTTGATATCACCTAATATAATTATTACGAACCTAAAATAAGCAATTAGTATGATCTGAGCATTCCAAGGGTTCTCACATTACAGTTTTTCTTGTGCATTAAAATGTCTTATACGCGCTTTGTTGATAGTTATTTGCATTCTACAGATGTGGAGCAATATGAGCCAATAATGGCTCAGAACGATAAGCATTTACTGGCAAAAGAAGAGTCTACAAAAAGAACTATATTTTACACATTGTCGTGGCACAAAACTAAAACTCCACAACTTACTGTAAAACTAATTACATATTTGAAATCAGCATAAAATCCTATATATACAGAAAAAATTTCACTGCCTTAGGCTACAGATTAACGCAACTTTTTTTTCCCAATCGCATCTCCCCTTTAAACTTTTCTTATAGTGCTGCTTAACAACAAATGTGGAGGAAAAAAACTATTAAATTCTGAAGTTTTACAGGCCAGTTTGCTTGGACAGTGACAAGCAAACTGTCTTTTTCACTGTCCAACAAAGAAATGAGCTCACTTGTTATGCATGCATCAGGAGTAACATCGCTTGCCTTCTTCAGTTTGTCACGCTTTACCCTTTGGGATTCTTTTGTAAGTATACTGTTAGTAGACATGAGACCCACCACGGTGGTCTAGTGGTTATGGTGCTCAACTGCTGACCCGTAGGTCACGGGATCGAGTCCCGGCCTTTTCAATGGAGTCCATTTTCAATGAAGGCGAAAATGCTTGAGGCTTGTGTACTTAGGTTTAGGTGCACGTTAATGAACCCCAGGTGGTTGAAATTTCTGGAGCCCTCCACTACGGCATCTCTCATAGTCACATCGTGGTTTTGAAATGTTAAAACAGAACAATTATTATTATTAGTTAGTAGACATGAGCGTGCGATGAAAAACTCGGAACATAGAAGGGTCATTCTTTCTCAGAAGTAAAACTGTTATCAGAAGTTAGCTTGTGATGGTGGTGGTGGTGGTAACAACTTTATTGAAACTCCGGCAAATTCGTGGCCTGGGCCTAGGTCGCCCTAGAGGAGGACCAGAGACCCTGTCTCCTTGCCGCCTTATGGGCTTGCTGGATGGCCCACAGTTGATCGTGGAGGTTGGAGCTGCGCAGCGCGGCCGTCCATAGTTCGCATTAGTGTTGAGGATAACCGCGGCCTCTGGTGAAATTCTGCCTTGTGCATAATTTCTGACCGCCGTCTGTGAGTCGCTTAGTACCGTATTTACACGATTGTAAGTCGACTCGAATGTAGGTCGACCCCCCTAATATCGCACGGCAAAATAAGAAAAAAGAGCTCGAGCACATTTCATAAAAAAATTTATTTACGATGTCTCCGAAGGAAACAAAGTCGAATTCTGGTCTGCAAAGGTGGCTTCACGGCAGTGCTTAAAAGCTGTGCAGGAAAGCTAGCTTCGCGGCAATACGCGGGGATCATTTTTCAGGAAGACTTTACAACCGAAACTAGTTTTCGATTCTAGGTCGACCCCCCCCCCCCAACTTCGGATTTCAAATTAAGACAAAATGGGTCGACCTATAATCGTGTAAATACGGTATATATCCGAACTGCGGCAAACGATGGCTAGGGCTATCGCCACTTCTTCCGCTACCTCAGGGTGTTTGCTACATACACTACACGAGCTGACCAATTATGATGTTTGTCTGTTCTTTTTCTGCAGTATTGTAATATTACAGAACTACACGCCCCATTTTCTAAAAAAAAAGTGTAGTGAAGCTTGATTAAATGATGTTCATGGAGCTTACGTATTCTCACTAGAAAGAATAAAAATGTTAATGCATACTGTGATATATTTTTTCTTTTTGCCAGAACAAAAAAATCACACCATATCCACGAAGTGAATGATGATGAGTGGGCGCTCGATCGTTTTCATCCATGGCAGAAAGATAATGCGTGGTCTGGAACGCGCTTATACTTCATAGGTCATCAGCGTCATCGTCATCGTTATCACGTGTAGTGGGTACATTCCACTATACTGGAACACGCTTATACTTCATCGTTATCATGTGTGATGGGTACATTCCACTATACTGCGTCATCGTCATCTTTATCACGTGTAGTGGGTACATTCCACTATACTGGAACGCGCTTATACTTCATCATTATCACGTGTAGTGGGTACATTCCACTATACTGCGTCATTGTCATCTTTATCACGTGGAGTGGGTACATTCCACTACACGTAGGCTACCTACCTACTACAACAACTACTACTACAACTACAGAGGAGGGACAGACCCACACCCTAAGGAGCTTCGCCCCTAAAATTATGCCACTAGACATTTAGACGTGTTTAGTGTCAATACACAAGCTACCAAAGGAAGCAGAGATGCACCTACTGTATTCACATATAACTCGCACAGAAGATGCAGAAAATTCAGAGCTAAAGTCGAGCTTCGGATTGCAAGCAAATTTCGGTTTCCAAGGTCCTCATGACAGGCTTCCCGGAAATACGCAGCGACCTTTTCTTTTTGAAAATTCTTTTTTGCAAGGTTGCAGTCAGGGGAGAGGGTTATAAGAAGGAGCGGGGTATACAAGAGAAAACACGGTATCTTTTCCTTGGACTGCCTGCACCAATAGTCACCGAATATCATCACATGGTACAAAATCAGTTGCCAGTGTTCCACCATAATGCAGAGAAGCCATCTTTATGGACGTGACAGAACTTTTGTGTTTAACTCCACTAGTCTGCAGAAATAGCCGAGCAGTCACACCATCACACCGACACACGAGGCGTACAGTTGAAGCCCCTTTGTAAGAGACATGCACAGAGGAGCAATTCTTGTCTTTTATATCGGGTGTCTCTATAAGCAGGGTGCTATGTTATAAATTTTCTTATCAACCCCAGTTTTGATGAAGGCACACTGGTGTCTCTTATACCCAATTGTCTGTTACATCAGTGTCTTATAAAGAGGTTCAACTGTATATGCTTGCAACAGCGTGCTAAGTTTTGGTTCCTGCAAGCACATGGAGTGATTTTGCCAAGTAGCTTTCGAACAAAATTGCGGACCTATGCCCCCCTTTTGCAGAATATACAGGGACATTAGACGATGAGCACCAAGTGGTACAGCAGCACAAAATGCAATGAAAAACAAATGCAAGAAGAAAAACAGGGCAGCACTTCTTTTTGCTGCCTTCCTGCTAGTGTTTTTAGTATCATTTTGAACTACTCTACCAAAACGATCAATCAATACCAATTTGCCCAAATGTCAATTCTGGAATTCAGTGATGAGGGAGGCTATGCAGAATATGGGTCTAATCTGCTTATACACTGCATAAGCAGTGTTCAGGTAGGTAGAGCATTTAGTTACTAAAGTGTCTGCTGTGCACATTAAGTAAAAAAATAACTGTACAAAATGTACTGAAAAGAACGGCATGCAAAAAGGATGAAGAGGCACATGAGCCCTTAAGGGGGTACGGTATGGTAGATCGAACAAAAAAGCGATTTTTTGATTTCATTACTAAAAGATAATAAACACTATGTGGAGCAAAACCATTCCTTGGTGAGCACGCTGGAGTGCTCCAAGCCCTTTAAAAATGGCGCCAGAGACCGCACCACCTGACAAGATACATGGGCTCTTTCCCAACGTTGTTTCTGCGTGTATGCAAAATTTTTATAATAACCATGGCTAGATTGGCAGAATATATTCACTTCCTACCATTTTCAAGCTCTTTGATCGCAAATTTTTCCACCAAAATGCATTTTTAGCGTAAATATTCCTGTACGTTATGAGCACTTTCCGCGCATGCTTTTTAAATATAAAAGCTTTTCCCACGATCAGTTTTTTTAATAAAACGCGTTCCTGGGCTAGTTGGTGCATAGTCTAAAAAATATTGGAGGTACAAAGGAACGAGGAAAAGAAACGCCAGGACTGGTGCCAATTTTTCAGTTTTTTGAAAATTTTCCAAACTTGATGAACCTTTTCTGAAAAACTATCCAACCGATCACTGTCAAATTTTCTCAGATTATACCTAAGTCCCTTCCAAATAGTCTGAACCTAAAACTTTGAAAAACTGTTCAGTTACATTCAAGAAAAAAAAATTAATGGAAAGTCTCCCTCATGGCACGTGACAGGTGAGGACAATATCTTTATTTCTTGTGAAGTAAATATAAAAGTCCGTTTTTATAGGTTAAGATTAATAGCAATATTATGTTGAATAAGGGTGCTAAACATCACGGTGACCCTGCTCTTGGTTTTTAAGAAAAGGTACATTTAATTTTGTGCACCAGTCTGAAATTTGGTACTCCACCAGAAGCAAGTAAGAAAAGCTACAGGGTCAAGATTTAACAGAATAAAGGCCACAGGCTCTCTTATTAAGCTCGCAAAGTTTCACAACAAAATATGGAACAGTTCCTGAGATACAAAGCTGAAACCAGGGTAACCTGTTTCACCCTACCATACCCCCCTTAACTGACTAGACTTCACAGTGCTAAACAAATACGTCACTAAAGAAGCAACCTAGACGTGGGAAAAGAGCTACTCTCAGCCATCTCCACTTATCGCACATCCAAGCTTCTTTGTTCCTGCTGTTTCTGGTAACTTAGCATCCTAAAATTTTGTTTGCCAAGCACCAACTAGGCTCCCAGTCTTTTCATGCCCTTTCAATGTTCACCTTCCTGGCTTTGACTTGAACAGGATCAGATGACTTCGGCTGCAAGTCTTGAAGCTGTGCCAGGAGTGGCGCCCCCTGGCTTGCGAGATTGATGTGGCCCTTTCTCAGCAAAGCTTCGATCAACACCAGAGCCCTCTGGTGGTTGGGGGGAGGGGGAAGGAAGAGGCAGAAAGGAACAGAATTGATTGCATCAAGTAAAGCGCAGTCAAGATTTGAGTCGTTTTATGAAAGCGTTTGGGAGGATGCATGTTACTACAAACAGATTTCTATTTCTTTTTCTTGAATTTATCTCTCTTAAAGGGACCCTGAAACGGTTTTGATGATTTTGTACAAAAACATTGGGCCAGTAGACCAAGTCCGAAGGGTCATTTACTGACTGATTTAAGCTCTCTGCGTACACTGTGTAATTTATTAAAACGCTTTAAAGCTGCGAATCGCTGCAGATCACTGCGGCTCAGCCCAACGCGTTTTCAACCACCCATTCCGTACGACATGCAGTGTGCGCACGACGTCAACGGGCCTGCTGGATCTGATTGGCTGCGGTGTGCGCGTAGGAACAGATCGGCTGGTAGGGTGGTGGCACCTGTCAAAGCAGATATCAACCACTCCGCGATGTCTCTGTTGCCAGATGGCGTGCGTGCTGCCGGGCGCACTGGGCTATGGTCTCCGAGATTGCACAAAACCTGTCGGCGTGCCATCTCGAAGGTCATGACTGGGCGAAGCTGAAATCGTCGAGTGTGCTCACGAGAGCTCTGCGATCGCCAGCGATGCCAGCGTGTCTCATGAGTTGAGGAGGCAAGGCAGGGGTGAGAAGGAGGGTATGATATAATTGTCCGTAGCCGCCTTGGTACACGGCGTGTCGCTAAATTTGTGGTGCCAATGGTTTGATGATGCTCTAGCCTAAACGCTGACAAAGCTTCAAATAACCGTTTCAGGGTCCCGTTAATGGAAGAGGAAATATGATCACATTTAAATGCCTATAATAAATAACAAAAAATGAAAAAATATAAATGTAAAAGCATAGTTACTCAAGTATGTTGCATTAACCATCAAAATGCACTTATGGAATGCCAGGCACCATTGACTAAAGTAATAACGACTACTCATGCTTATTCTGTAAGGCCACGAATGCACACTTCCTTAGGCATGCTGATTTGGGCATTCAGTGAGTGCAGAACGAACAAAAGGTTGTCATATTTTGGTTTTTATTGCAAGAATATCGGTTATAGGCAATTATTAATTTCATAGAAAGGTGCCTAGTTCACTAGTGACATTCTGACACAAGCCAACAAGGGATGTACTAAATTAAAATATCTGACCTGTCTTGATATTCCAGAGAACTTTGGCTTTTGTCTTTGGGACTTGAGATAATTTATTGCAAAAGGGACCACATATATAAACGCAGAAGAGACATTTCGATGGACGTATTAAATTTTAGGGCGTTATACGCCAGAACCGCAATATGGTCATGAGGTATGTCAATGAATTATGCGATCTCACTGCCATGTCCCAATGCACGTTATCTAGTTTACCACAAAAGCACACTTGCGGGCAGTGGCGTATATCCAGAATAATCACAAGGGGGGACACACCTTTTGTCACGACGACCATTTTGTTTTTACAAATATAGGTTTAATTTTAACTATATAAAAATTAAAATCATGCTATAAAAAAAAAAACTTGGAGGATGCTTGAGCTTTGCCTTCAAGAGCAGAATGCGATATTGTAATCAGGCCCCGTGCGCATCGCCTTCTCAACTGCTAGCCTGGCTTCGGTTCTCCATGCATGCCTCAACTGTGACATAAGGACACGAACGACTGTGTGCGTTACTTGGTCGTTTAAAACTGTCCTAGAACATCTACTGCAAGTACAGTTGTTAAGTGCCCACTACGCCATAATTTTTCCTTTTGCGAATCAGCGAAGGGCCCACTATGCGTACATAAGGCAACACGCGAACCTAAGCAGCTGCTCACTTTGTTGATGCTCTTGCAGCTGATGATAATTGAATATTAGGCTTGTGCGAATATTCGAACGAAAATTACAGTATTTGAATTCGCTTCAATTAGAATTTAAATTATTGGAAATTTCGAAGTATTCAAAATGAACGAAATAGGTGTATATTAGAAGATAAAACTGGTGTGCGCAAATAAACACGACAGGGACACGGAAAGGATGAACATGGACAAGCGTAAAACTTTCAACTAACTTTTATTTATCATCAACCTTGAAGGTTGACGATAAATACCTTCTAGTATGAACCAACTCGCCCAGCTACAAGTTTTATTGAGATGTATGTTAGTACGCATGTAACCCCCCTGTAAAGGTGGTTTCGCTGCATTAGAGGGGTGCTAAGCCGTGAAAACACCTATACAGGGAAAAATCCGCACTGCCGTGAAGCCCTTACTTCAAGGTTAAAGGGGCCATGACATGGTCACCCAACAATTTGCGGTTTTTGGCGAAAAACGAAGGTAGAGGGTCAAATATGCTTGTACACGTGTGAAAACTGGACTGTAAAAGATTATTTCAGTCCAAAATAAGCCGGGGAAGTCGTCGGCTGTAAACTCCGCCCACCGCCGGCGACCGCCATTTTGCCATGGCGTGCGTGACGTCACTAACTGCGAGGAGCAGTGACGTCGTCTGCTACATTCCACATGCGGTCAGTGTGTTCCACTGCGAGTGTTGCTCTGTTGCTGTTTCAACCGCTGCAAGTCATTTAGTTCCAGAGGCAAGTTGAGAAAAGCAGAAATAGCCTCGTTTGCACGCGCAGCTGAAAATGGAACACGGAATGCAGACCGTGCAGACGCTCGCACAGCAAGTTACTCGTTACGTCACGGCTAGCGAGCGTGCCAGTGTTGCCCGACTCTCAGGCCGCTCGCTCGTTTATAAAAATATTCAATTATAAATTAATGGCACGACCAAATGCACTAAAATTTCGCCAGCTTGTCTGTGAACGTACAAGGATCAACCAACATAACGCAGATTATGGTCGAAAATTGGGTGTCATGGCCCCTTTAAGTGAACATAATTACCCTCACATCGATTTATCAGTTCTTAAGTTTAAAAGCTTGTTATACTGGCTTATAGGCTCCAAGTATAGTAAATTTTAAAATGTAACATATTTTACAGGTTATGACTTGCATTCTAAAAGTCAAATCCTGCTACTATTCAAAGTTGCTTCCACTTCCTTTGAGCCAAAAGGAATGACATTTGCGCATGCCTTGTTTTAACCCATATATGCCCAAACTCAGAAAAAATGACAAAACAAATATTTTTTTTCACAAAAAAGTGCACTTGTACCCTCAAAAGAAAGCACAAGTTTTTTATTTACTGCCAGGTAAACGTGACACTGTTTTTCAAGAAGCGGTCCTACATACTGGACAGTGGGCATTATGGGTGCTATGTGCGAGGGTGTGGTAAGCCTTGAAACATTGCACGTGCATACCGAGCATTGCACTTCTCACAGCGAGTTGTCTTCCCATGTCAGTGAGCGCACCTTGTCTGTTTAATCTGAGGGACAACAGTGTGGTGGTGCGCGTCTACAAGACGTCTTTCATACGAAGCACGCGTTTGCCCAGAGAAAGCAGTCGGCACGTGGCGGGATGAAAAGCAAGCAATGTGTAGGCTTGCACACGTTGAGAATAAGACCTGTTTGATGTGCTGTAAGTGGCGCTAGTCATCAGCTTAAGAACTACCGATGTTAGAATGCATCAAAGAAGCGTCCTATATGTAGGACACTGGGCATATATGGGTTAATTTTTAAAAAATATATTGAGCAGGTTAGTTGCGTCATGACAAATAGTATGCTCATTTTTCTTCATAATATGTAGATACATAGTATTCAAATTTGATTCGAAATTACTCGAACCAAATCACTATTCGCTTCGAATTCACTCCGAACTTAAAATTCACTATTCGCACAAGCGTATTAAATATGTCTGCGCGCTTTGTGATGGGTGGGCCTTTCAAACACCCACTGGTTGCGCAATTCCCATGTTTTGACGCCTGGTGCGATTCTATGCTACTGCCACACAATATTACATGCGTTAAGGAAAATCCTTCCACTACAGGACATTCATATAGGGGTCATTCCACGCCAAATTTCTCAGCCATGTTGGCAACCATCTCAAATATATTCGAAAAAAAATCGTGCTGATTTGCTGCATTGAAAAGAGTGAATTGCTGGAATATTTTGGAGAGAAAAATTTTTTGGTCACGTGGGTGCCTTCCGAATTTCCCAGAATGTCATCTGGGTGTTGTTTGTGAGAAAATTTATTCTAAGTGTTTAGTTTCTTGTTTCTACACCAAATTTGGTTTACACATTAAGCAAAGGCGTTTGTGTAAGGTGTTTCAAGCTGAATAATTTTAGTGCAAGTTTTCTGCCATATACACCTCCAAGAATTTAGCCAGAATGTTCTATTTTTGCATTTTTTTCCATTGCAAGATTGCATCTTGTATGAATATCTGAGTCATCAATACTTATTCTAAGGAAGATATGTTTTGCGCAAAAAAATATTTTCAGACCCTCCAAGTTTCTAAACATTACAAAAAAAAATCACGAATTTCAGAAAATCGGCATTTTTGTCCACACTGAGACGCCACTTGCACCCCATGATGCTCCAATTAACACATTCGCTGCGGCACGTTTTGTTATGGTCTCGTTTTAGGTGTGGAGTGACCCACCCGTGGGCCACTCGGAATATCTTTCACGTGCGCCGTGACCCACCAGTGGGTCCCACATCTGTGCCTCTCTCATATGCTCTACAGAGATGGCGCTGCTACCTTTGCAGCTCGAGTTTGGCATGCTTATTTGAAAGACAGAGATCTACTCTTTGCGTTCTTCGCGTAAAGTTATGCTGTAATTGAAAGTTCCTGGCACCAGAAAACACACACACGTTTTTTTCTTAGTGTTGTGCTTCCTTTTGTGTCTGTAAAAGGTATGGTGATAAATAAGTTGCGCTAAAATGTTTGTTAGCAGCAGGAAGAACGCATCTATACATTCAACTGAAACTTATTTCAAAAGCCACGGCAAAATGATGGCGAGAAACACAATAGGGAAATAGGCCGGCACTCTGCTCCTTAGAAAGAACAAGGCTCTGACGTCGTGCCGGAGGCTACATAATAGTGCCCCGCGGGGGCATGCGGCCAGCTCCAGTGTTAAGCCTTCCCATCTGTTACGCTATAAAACACACGCCCTGTCTAATTCTCATGGGGCCATGTGTATTAGCTGTCTTTTTGTTACCCTTCCCTGATGCTACGTCTAAAAATAAACTGTGATGGCAGTTACGCTAAAAACGTAGTGGTGGACTCTGAATTAATTTTTGGCCACTCACCTAAATCAAACTCCACTGGTGTTTTGCATTTCATCGCCATCAAAATGTGGCCGAGAAGTAAACCTACGTCTTGTGCTTATAAGCGCAACGTCTCTACCATGGTGGGTGGAAGGAATACACAACTAAGAAGTGGAGACCATCCGCAAGTTTGAAGGAGCAACATCTCACCATCTGTGTGCTCTGCTGCAGCGCAAAGATCTTTGCAGTCAGGAGCTGCACAACCTTGTCCATGTTGAGCACTGCGCACCTCTCGCGGGCTTCATCCAGTTCCTGTCGCGAAGGTGGGAACTCGAGGCTTGCATCAACAAATGCATCCACAGACTGTGCCTCCTTCTCATACAACCTGTAAACACAGCAGTCTTAGATTATAAAAAAGCCAGCAGATCCCACGCACTGTGGGAATCGATGTAATGCGAAGCAGCCAGGAAGGAGCAAATCATGCTTTACATAATTTGCATGTCATGTTTTACATGTTACGACGTGTCATTTGTGTTCGTCATACAGTCACGTCGCGATATACCAATTTTGGTGTATGTCAAGCTAGCGAACTCGACGCAAGCGCACCATCAGCGTGGCATGTAAATGGCACTGTAGATGACATGCATGCCAAGATTTTCATGTTACCACCTGCCACTTATGTTCGTTTTACAGTCATGTCACTCAATACCAAATTTGGTGTATATCAAGCTAACGAAACGGCCACGAGCGCGCCATGAGCGTGGAAAGCAAGTCATGTCGCTCATGACATGTCATGATTTCCATATTACCACTTGTCATTTATGTTCGTCATACAGTCATGTCACTCAATACAAAATTTGGTGTACCTCAAGCTAACGAAACGACTGCGAGCGCACCATGAGCGTGGCATGCAAGTCATGTCGCACATGACGTCATGATTTCCATATTACCACTTGTCATTTATGTTCGTCATACAATCATTTCACTCAATACCAAATTTGGTGAATATCAAGCTAACCAAACGGCCGCGAGCGCGCTATGAGCGTGGAATGCAAGTCATGTCGCTCATGAAGTCATGATTTTCATATTACCACTTGTCATCTATGTTCGTCATACAGTAATGTCACTCAATACGAAATTTGGTGTATATCAAGCTAACCAAACGGCCGCGAGCGCTCCATGAGCGTGGAATGCAAGTCATGTCGCACATGACAAGTCATGATTTCCATATTACGACTTGTCATTTATGTTCGTCACACAGTCATGTCACTGAATACCAAATTTCGTGTATCTCAAGCTAACGAAACGGTCCGCGAGCGCGCCATGAGCGTGGAATGCAAGTCATGTCGCTCATGAAGTCATGATTTCCATATTACCACTTGTCATTTATGTTCGTCATACAGTCATGTCACTCAATACAAAATTTGGTGTACCTCAAGCTAACGAAACGACCGCGAGCGCACCATGAGCGTGGCATGCAAGTCATGTCGCACATGACGTCATGATTTCCATATTACCACTTGTCATTTATGTTCGTCATACAATCATTTCACTCAATACCAAATTTGGTGTATATCAAGCTAACCAAAGGCCGCGAGCGCGCTATGAGCGTGGAATGCAAGTCATGCCGCTCATGAAGTCATGATTTTCATATTACCACTTGTCATCTATGTTCGTCATACAGTAATGTCACTCAATACCAAATTTGGTGTATATCAAGCTAACCAAACGGCCGCGAGCGCGCCATGAGCGTGGAATGCAAGTCATGTCGCACATGACAAGTCATGATTTCCATATTACGACTTGTCATTTATGTTCGTCATACAGTCATGTCACTGAATACCAAATTTGGTGTATATCAAGCTAACGAAACGGCCGCGAGCGCGCTATGAGCGTGGAATGCAAGTCATGTCGCTCATGAAGTCATGATTTTCATATTACCACTTGTCATTTATGTTCGTCATACAGTAATGTCACTCAATCCCAAATTTGGTGTATATCAAGCTAACGAAACGGCCGCGAGCGCGCCATGAACGTGGCACGTAAATCATTATTTTCATGACAAGTTAGTCATGATTTTCATGATATTACCAGCTATTTATGTTCGTCATACAGTCATGTTAGGTCATAAAAAAAATTGGTATAAATCCCATTAACGATACGGCCAGGAGAGCACAAAGTCGTAGGCGGCTAGATAGATAGATAGATAGATAGATAGATAGATAGATAGATAGATAGATAGATAGATAGATAGATAGATAGATAGATAGATAGATAGATAGATAGATAGATAGATAGATAGATAGATAGATAGATAGATAGATAGATAGATAGATAGATAGATAGATAGATAGATAGATAGATAGATAGATAGATAGATAGATAGATAGATAGATAGATAGATAGATAGATAGATAGATAGATAGATAGATAGATAGATAGATAGATAGATAGATAGATAGATAGATAGATAGATAGATAGATAGATAGATAGATAGATAGATAGATAGATAGATAGATAGATAGATAGATAGATAGATAGATAGATAGATAGATAGATAGATAGATAGATAGATAGATAGATAGATAGATAGATAGATAGATAGATAGATACGCTCAAACTCGCCGAAGTTCGCTAAGAAATGCTTCGCATTTAAAAAAACCAGTCATAGCTGGAAAACGAGCCTGATTTGAGCATGATAAAAGACAAGGGATGTTTGCAACAGCATTAAACACTGGGAAATGCTTGCCGCACTTATGCTTACACCAGTTAAAGATTGTCAGTGATAAGCCGGACTGGGCCATTTGCTGGTGGGGGCAACCATGCTTCTTTGTCTGACCGATACTTATCAGTACGGGCATCACCGCACTCGCACTGAAGTGATAATCGTCGGTCAGCATAGGCGTGCGCATGGGAAGGGGCAGGGTGGGTGGCCGCACCCCCAAGTCACGTGAAAGGGTTGCCAATTCTGCCCCACATTTTCACTCATTCAAACTTTCGCCATTTTTAAATGCGCACGGTAGGCTTTGTGCGAATATTCGAATGCTTCGAATATTCGAACGAATATTACAGTATTCGAATTCGCTTCGATTCGAATTTAAATTATTGAAAATTTCGAAGTATTCGAAATGAACGAATAAGTGTATATTAGTCCGCATGTAACCCCCTGTAAAGGTGGTTTCACTGCAGTGAAGGGATGCTAGGCCGTGAAAACATATATCCAGGGGAAATCCGCACTGCCGCGAAACCCCACTTCAAAGTTAGTTGAACATATTACAATCACATCGATTAATCAATTTTTAAGTTTAAAAGCTGGTTACACCGGCTTATATGCTCTAAGTATAGTAAATTTTAAAAGGTAACATATTTTACAGGTTATCACTTGCATTCCACCGAAAGTCAAATCCTGCTACAATTCAAAGTTGTTTACACTTCCTTTGAACCAAAAAAAATGGCATTTGCACAGGCCTTGTTTCAATTTTTAAAAAAATATTGTGCAGGTTAGTTAGGTCATGACAAATATGCCCATTTGTCTTTATGATATGTGATACACTCAAACCTCATTATAACGAAGTTGTACCTTACACGAAAATAAGTTCGTTATATCCGAAAATTCGTTACGAAAGTATATTCCCAACACTCTAACTATTGCAAGAGTATTATTCATTTACTTCGTTGTAACCGATATATTGTTATATCCGGTTTCGTTATATCGAGGTTTGAGTGTATACACTATTCGCATTCGATTCGAAATTATTCGACGAAAATCACTATTCGCTTCGAAGCTAAAATTCACTATTTGCACAAGCCTAGCGCACGGCTGTGGCTGCACACAACTGAGGGGCCCTTGATGTTGCATTCCAAAAATATTAATAATAATTCTTGGGGTTTAAACGTGCTAATCGTTATAAGAGGACTGCACTGTATAGGTATCGAAATGTTTCTCCAATCCTGCGGCCAAATAACCTCCAGAAATGACATATATACGAGATGTGGCCTTCTTTTAAAATGGCAACGTTGGCTGACATTTTTGTTAAAACCCTGCCCCTCCCCCCTCCCTCCCCCTCGCTTCCAGCTGCTTCACTGTCTCGGCCCTTCATGGGACTAATTTCATGACTGCGGCACAGTAGCTGATGGGAGTTTGAGACCCCTGCTCTATGGGAACGCATCATGTTCAGCGAAGTACACAGGCACTACAGATGAAATCCTTCTTAAAACTTAGCACACTTACTGAGCGGCAGGTTCACCAGGAAGTTCACCGGTCCTGTTGGAATCACCGATGCTTGCCGAGTCGCTCACCGTCCCCGACGCATTGCCATCGTCGGCTGCCTCATCTTCATCATCATCGTCCCAGCCACCTCCGGCACGGCCCTTCTTGCGGGCTGCAGCAATGGGTGCCAAGTTGTCGGTCAACCTCGTAAGTTTAGTTCCATCGCTGCTCATCATGGCTGTCATTTCATCTATGCGCAAGTTATAAGCTTGTCCTGATTATGCACATTGCACAATCGTTGTGAGCCCATGTTATGTCTAGTGCAGGACGAAGGCCTCTACCAATGATCTCTAACCCACCCAGTCCTGCTCGAGGTGCTTCCATCTTATGCCAGCAAATTTCTTAATTTCATTGCTTCACCTAACCCTCGGTCGTCCTCAGCTACATTTAACACTGTGACACGCAGTAAATATATGTTTCATGTGACCACCACCACATACTGCAATCTTGGCACAATACATATGGCCAATAGGCACAATTTTTCTGTTGTTTGTGCAACGCCTGTTTTGTGTCTTTTTTTTTTTCTCAAGCAAAGTTTGTATTGACTTAACCTGTGAAGCTGGTGACTGTGGTGTTCCAAAAAGCCCCCCTCTTCATAGCTGGCATGCATCAAAGAAATAATAAATAAAATAAAAGGAATTTTCTCTTTCCAGGGCTGCGGCATTGAACCTGGGTCCCCCCCCCAATCCCAAAGCAAGTGCCCTGATCACTAGGCCACGCACCCATGCTTGCCCAATGTGAACTGAACTGAAGCATACGAATGCGTTCTGCTGACAATGCATAAAGACGGGGAAGCAGTATACTTGCTATGGGTGCTTCATTGAAATATTTCATGTTAGCAGACTAAAAGCAATGTGCTGGACAACGCGTAAAATTGGTATCAGGAATTGCACAATTCAGGAAAAATTCCAACTTCGGGAAAATTGTATTCCTAACCCACGTTTCCACGATCGTGTGATGGTCTTCTAGTTGGGCCGTTCTAGAGGATGACGGACGCTGGAGAAAACATAAAAGACGCCATGCCAATTCAGCCTGAAAACAGTGTTCCAGGGAACGACCAGTATACCTATAATAAATCTGAACCCTTACGTTAGGAGGGAGCACTGAGCAATGCGAAAGAAAAGCAGGAGGTAAAGCTAGCCCACACCAAGCTTCACCTACCCCCCATTTCATCGATAGGAGAAGGGTTCGTGAATATTTTTTTTTCCTGTTGCAACACAACATCACAACACAACATTACAAGAAAGGCATGAAGAGGGCAGGGGATAAGCAGTACAAGCTATAGCCACACTGCATCTATAGGACACACTAGTTGCATGCACCAAAGGCATTGTGCGCAATATGGGCAAGTCAGCCAGGTCCATCCATCTGTTATCATAGCTCAAGGATTCAATCCCTCGAATGAAAGTGCATTCTGCTTGCTACAGGCGAATGCCATAACTGCTGTGCCATTGCAACAGACCATAGAAAGACAATATTTTTCTGTATGTAGGTAGTTACCACGGTGTAAGAATAATTTAGGTGGTGACACTCCGCCCCATGGCGCATCCAGATTGTGTTCAGCGCTTTCTCTTCCTCTAGGCCCCCACGTCGTAGTGCCCCCCCCACACAACAGCAGCCGGCGCGTGCACTATAAACGATGAGGCATGACCTCCAAGATTGTGCGCTTGCAGACATGCAATCTAGGAGGTCCTAAATGAGGGGTCGCACTCATTTCACGAAGTCGCGGCGGATGGTTCAGTACCATAGCGAGTATCGCGTGCGTCTGTTGGTCCGGTAGTGGGAGCGGGCATTTATAGGGGGGACGACGCACTTAAAGAAAATTCTTTCTGCACCAACGTAGTAACAACCTGCGTTGTCACAAGCAACTGCGGCGATTGCCGCTCCTTGCGTTTTTTGTTCGCGAAAAACGCGGCATGCTTTTCCAGTTCTAGTGGCTAGCGTGCCATAGCCGCATTCACTGTCTTGGAAATTCATATTTTTCGCGAAGCGCTGGTTGACACAGCAACACCTTTTTGTCTTCAAGTTGTGCCATCCTACCTATAGGTATCCGCCACAAAGTATTTTTCTTACACTGCAATATCTGCTGTCACCATCGGATCGACTGGCATGCAGCATTGCAACTTTATCTCATCGATCACGTCTCACAAGTGTCCTCACTTGAAGAGTGTATGTCTTGCACCGTGAGCATGACAAAACACGGGCAGCAGCTCGAGATGCCCCTGACAACCACTTCGGTAACACCGCTTCATAGACGAGGGTGAAAAAAAGAAGAAAAGAAAAACATGCCTCTGCCTCATCGTGCGTGGTTCCTCTAAGCCCCTACTAGGCCCCAACGGCACAGCGCCCCCCACGCAACTGCGGCCAGTGCATGTACTATAGCCGAACATTATCTGGACACGCGTTCCGTCGTGGCGGGCAGAGTGTCAACACCTATTCTTATTGTACCATGTACAACCTTTGTCCGTAGAGTTTCAAGACTGATTTATTTTCTTCTCTAGAAATGATTGCTCGAAACAAATCTTAGTGCATATGTGTAGAACCATCTTTTCGGGCTAACCTGAGCTATTTATGTTAATTGCTGTGGCAGCCGCTAGATGGCACTACGTGTAGAAAAGTACGTTGTTGTCTGCGCATTCTACTGTGAGTGAATGTGGAGAGATGGACGTCCACCTCAAACAGCATGTAAACATAAATTTTTGTGTGAAGCTCGGCAAGACAGCCACACAGACGTATGAGCTCCTTCGTGATGCTTACAGCAACAAGACATTATCGCAGGCGTGAGTTTTCGAGTGGCACAAGAGGTTCGTTTCGAGGAGAACGTTGGTGGAAGACAAGACAAGGCAGGGGCGCCCTGCAACCTCACGGAATGAAAACAACGTGGCTTGGATCAGGGAGATCGTACAGCAAGACCGCACCATTAAAGTCCGCATGCTATCGGATGCTCTCGACACTAGTAAAACAATCTGCCACCAAATTTTGCATGAGCATGTGGGGAAATGAAAGCTGAATGCCAGACTTGTGTTGCCCTCCCTCACATAGGACCAGGACACGCGGACATCAATGAGCGCTGATTTGCTCTCCGCAGCAGAGAAGGATGCTGCATTCGTCGACAGCATCATTGCTGAAGACGAAACATGGTGTTTTCAATACGATCCTCAAACAAAGAGGCAGAGCGTTGAATGGCGGTCCACAAGCTATCCGGCGTCGAGAAAGGTGCGGCAACAGAAGACCAAAACAAAGACAATGCTGATAGCTTTTTTCGATGCCAGAGGTGTCATACACCACGAGTTCGTCCCACAAGGGCAGACGGTGAATCAGGAGTTCTATATCCGCATGCTTCAACACATGTGTGATGCACTGCGACGCCGTCGCCCTGACTTATGGGCATCTGGACAATGAAGCCTCCTCCATGATAATGCAAGGCAGCACACTTCTCTCAGAATGACAAAATGTCGCGCCAAGCACAGCATTACTGTACTTCCCCATCCGCCATACACGCCCGACTTCTCCCGATACGATTTTTTCCTGTTTCCTCGTGTAAAGACCGCCTAAAAGGTTGCTAGATGGGGAGTGTGGAGGCCATTCAAGATGCCACGACAAAGGAGCTGACAGCCCTGCCAAAAGAAGCGTTTTCCAACTGTTTCCGAAACCTCAAGAAGCGTTGGAAGCTGTGTATAAACTGCAAGGGAGGCTATTTCAAAGGGGTGCTGCACAAATGATTTCAATGTTAAATGCATCTTTTTTACTGAACTCAGTCTCGGTGCTTTATGGAGAAAGATTGTAGTTACTTATCGAGGCAAAAGCCTCGATAAGTAACTGTCTCATGTGTTCAAAATTCCGGCACAGTTTGCATCAACACGAATGGTACAGAAAAAAAAAAAGCCAGGCCTGCACGGAACATGCAGCATGTAACAGCGTCAGCTGAAGAGGCGGCCTTCAAGATCGTTGTGAAGTTTCTTAGGGTGCCTGCTGCATGTACACTTACGAAGTACCCACTACGCCATAATTCATGATAATTCTGCGATGCGTGTTGTACCCAATACACGTCTTTAAGGCAATGTATGCATGCAACTACGTAGTTGCTCACTTTCTTGGTGCCATGGTTGATGACGACGATAATGAAATATGGCTGAGCCCTTTGTAGTGGGTGAGCAGCTTTAAACCACACACACGTAATGTAATTCACATGGTGTGATGCACGTTCTGATTGAACGCTTGTGCCACCAATATCACATCCATGTAATGCGACTTCTCGCCTGATGGGAAACCTGGTATAGGATCTTTTTCCGAGGTAGTTTCAAGCACTGGCGTGGCTCTGGGTAGAATAGGTGACTCATACAAAGTGCCACAGAGTGCCTGGGCTTGATTATGGCTTGAGCCCTGGTATTTTTTTTTTTCCTCATTGTCTGTGACAGCTGCGACGGACACAAGCCGCAGACAACACTGCCACAAAATTTGCTGTTCCGAGCTCATAACAGTTTACACAGCAAAAGAAAGTACCATAATAAAAGTGTGGCTCAAGGCGTGTGAGCTGTGCACTCACTTCATCTTTACAAAAGCGTAAAGCTGAGACAACAAAGAAGTGTTTGGATGTCTTCAAGAAAACAGTTGAATTTAACCCTTTCAGACGCCACCTATGAAGAACTGTCTGTAAATTGGTCAAAATAATACAACGTTATTTCAAGGCACTCAGTATACTATTGCAACAAAAATAATGCCATAATATGTTCATTTATGTGTGTTACAGTAACTTATTCTAATTAAGTTGTAATTGAATATCTGTTTCTCCTGAAGTCATCTATGCTCTATTTTGGCCTAAATATAATGAAATCTCGGGCTAGAAATATAGTGCAAATTCATTTTTCGTTTTGTCCATTTAGAGCAAAGAAAAAGTATACTTTTAACATCGCCGCAGGACGCGGCTCATCGAACGACTCGTTGAACGGGGTAGTGCCTTCAGCAATGTGATCATACGCATCAGTATACGCTGCGAAATGAAGTTAAATGAAGACAAATTATTATGCAGCAGGTTCTATCATTCGGAAGCTCAATGTATCTTGCTCTCTCTTAGCCCCTAGTTGATACAAGGAGCAAAAACAAATCATGTACACAATTGTGTACATAGCATCTCAAAGAGTCAAAAATGAATTGATCTTTGACCTTACGTACGTGTCTTAAAAGGTTCCAAGAGTTGCCACAGTTGTTTTAAGTGACACTGTAGCATGCAGAACAAATGGTGATGTCAACAAAAGATTTTTAAAACGTTGCCAACGAATACACTTTAATGGATGTTTAATAGCTTTCACCTTAAAATGTTTTAGCTTAAGTTAAACAACCCCAGAGATTGGTTGATTGATTGATTGACTGATTTATTTATTTGGTTGACAGTACATGATTGTTGTGATGGAGGAAACGAAAGGCAATGTTAAGGGTCACCCGACAAGGCCTCTTACACCACACTATACATTCTCCATAAAATGGCAACAGAAGAAAAAAAAGAGGAAAACAAACTTTGCAAACAGCTAGCAAGCAGAATTCTGTCACAAACAGTGACAAGGCACAAAAGAAATGGAGAGCATAAAATGTATGTACTGATTGACGACAGGCGTACGCTTAAAATAAGGGAAAGAAACAACAACAACAACGAAAAAAAAAGAAAACAAGATACCATTTGCGACGTATATACAGTAATGCAATATGGTTGCGAAGTTGTTGCCTTTCGATACAAACTTACCTTTCTGAGGTTTAGCTGCAATCTTCACTGGCTGCTGTGGAAGGCTGGCACTTTTTCCAGCAACAGGAATCGCGGACTGAACCGTCACAGGCTGAAACTTGGGCAGGCCTTCAGTCAGCAGGTCGGTGCCACCCTTGTCGGCCGGCTTCCCCGAGATCTTGTCCACGACCCTTGCGATCCCGTCAGTCACCTGTTCGGTCAGCGTCTCTGAACAAACAGAAGCGGCTTGTTAGAATGCATCGCCCACACTATGTTGCTGTTGGCACAGCTATCAAAACAATATTTTGCGGCAAGTTGATCTGTACTACATCATAACCATAAAAGGACCTTTATGAGCAAAAACTCACTGTTGTATGCTCTCACTAGGCACTCATAATATGGCCTTTCATGTAAAACTGTAATATCACTCAACTTAGTGCCACATTTACAGCACCATTTACAAGAAGATATGGCAACTGATCGAACTTCCACATTGGCGGATGGCCATATGTTAACCTTAACCCTTTGTCTACCGCTAAAATATAACAAACAATTTGCCAAAGTTACCTTAATGTTTTTTACACAATTTGTAAAGCTTATTTTCTAAATGAAATGGTAGCATTCACTTTAGCAAGGTTGCTTTATTTTTCAAGGCACTTTAAAGACATGGCTGAAGGAGCCTTCTCTTCAAGGCTCGGATAATTGTCTGAACCCTCAAAGGAAGAAACATCACATTCCACTTTCTAGTAAAGCCTCAAAGAGCTGTCAACTGACAAGGATTCGATAATAATAATTTATTTTATTTATTTTATTATTATGTAACAATGCTGTCGGCCTTAGAAGGCCCATGCAGGAGGGGAAAAGTAAAAACAAAAAGTACAAAGTATGTAGAGAACAAGGAACAATCTATGAAGAGGATTTGTACAAAGTGAATCTACGAACTAGTAAAGAAACACTGAATGCCATAGAGACAGAGAACATACAAAACAAAAATAATACAATGAGAAAACTACTTAACTAATGCACTAAAGTGTCAGCAAACAAAAATTCCCCATCTCCCGCTAAAGGGAACCATGTTTGGATGCGAAGCAGCGGGGAGATAATTAGCTTGAGCGGGAGGAACGTCGCCGCTCTCATTTCACGGCAGTAGTCCGGGCGCTCATCGCGGCGCTGCACAGGAGAGAGAATGAGGCGCGCGTGCTCCGTCATCTCATACTGTGGAACTACCGTGGCGCCCCCAGCGGAGTATGCAGCTGTCACACCACCTGTCGTCCGCGCCGCTCCGTACAGGATTCCTAGAGGAAAGGACGGGGGGGGACCGTAGGAGAGGAGAGAGAGGGGGAGGGGACATGCATGCGCTGTGGGGGGTGTGGGACGCGGGAGCCGCTCCGTAGAGTAGAGGATTCCTAGAGGAGAGAAAGGGTATGAGCGTAGGAGAGAGAGGGGGGAGGGGACGCGCATGCGCTGTGGGACGCGGGAAGGAGGGACGGACTAAGCCCCCTCCAAACACCTGCAAGCAAGATCAAGGAATGGGGTCAACCTGGGCGACAGACACCACCTGCCCAGCCATTGCTAAGCAGCCTCTCTGTGCTCTCGGCCATGACTCAAGGAATGGGGTCAACCTGGGTGACAGACACCACCTGCCTAGCCATTGCTAAGCAGCCTCTCTGTGCTCTCGGCCATGACTCAAGGAATGGGGTCAACCTGGGTGACAGACACCACCTGCCTAGCCATTGCTAAGCAGCCTCTCTGTGCTCTCGGCCATGACTCTGATGTGTGTAGTAGTGGTTGACGGCTTTCATATTACTACAGTGTTCTGGTACGCATAATGGGTGCTTCCCTACTTCATGAAAGTGGCCGGACGCGGGACGGGGGACGCGGGACGGGGGGACGCGGGACGGGGGACGCAGGAGGGACGGACAGAGCCCCGAGCATAAGATGCTTCGCATCTAAAATGGAACACTGTTTTGAAACAGAAAGGACTAAATTTAGGTAGTAATGAATTCCTCTCGGACATGCTTTTATTCGCTTAATGCATGTTTCAGTAAAATTAGCCATGTCTCCCATGCAGGTGTCAGAGGAGGCGGCAGAAAGGGGAGACAGAATTTAACAATTACAATCGTCATCGGCTCCCTTTGAGAGGCATCCTTGTTCATGATGACAGTACTAATTATCGACTATATTGGAACATCTCATGATGACTAAAGTTATCAGCGGTACAGACAGGGTTAAGCTGTAAAAAGTTCCAAGCAAAGAGATGTAAATAAATGGAGGCAATGGGTCTACCGTACTTAGCTTACATTTCATCTCGTACAAAATATTAGACATCTCTGCTGCAATAGTTCCTACAGTAAAAGCTCGTTAATTCGAACTTACAGTTAGTTCGAACTGACGCCCTGGCCCTGGCATTGTCATGTGTATATGGGGGGAATTTATATGGGGGAAAACTCCCGATCATTCAACTGCGTCGGTATCCACGATGGTTAATTCGAACTGGGAGCCCCTGGTTTTCATCGCTCCTCACAGACGCCGGCCCAAAGTGATGTCACGTGTTCCAAAACCAAACCAAACCAAATTTACTAGAGATGCAAAACAACGAAACAGCAGCATTTCTCAGCAGATGAGAATTCGAACTCTCCACTGGAGCTCTTGGGCAAGCTGCAAATGATGCTCATGGAATCACGACAGAAGAAATGCAAGGAAATGCAAATTTCCGATTACTTTTAATTTTGATCACGTGAACTTGACCATGTAATATGAACGTGTTTTGGAGCATAAATAGCATCAGATATTCCACATTAAGGCTCACCATTCACATGAATGCATATGAGTGCTTGTTTCTGGTGTATCACTGACTGATCAAATCATTGAGTTAAGAGTTCCATGAACTTAGTTTACAAAATCACCTGCCACAAACATGTAATATCACCTAGTTCGTGATAACGAGTCCAGAGGTGGTTTCTTTGGATTCTGCTTATGCAGTGTGGTGCTATGTCTGTTCATTTTAGTGCCCCCGGCTAATTTGATCTCCGCTTAATTCGAACAATTTTATAGTCCCCTTCGAGTTCGAATTAACAAGCTTTTACTGCATAAAAACCTTAAACGCATCCAGGCTTGTTGATTTGTATTCGAAATAACAGGCTGGTGCTACAAATGCTGTGGCTGACATTGTTTTCTTTTCATGCACGTTGTGCCACCTTGTGGACTTCTGCAGGACAGATTCATAATTGCAAATAGTGGAGATAACACATCCTGTCCCATTCATATATCTCTTGTTGCATTCCCTGAGCTGTTTGAGTAGTAGGTGTCCACCACAAGAATTTCCTTGGTCAGTGAAGCAACAACTGAGAAGTGGTAACCTTTGTAAATAGCTTTTGCTTTGAGGAATGGATTAGCAACACTAAACAGTGAAAAAAAATTGTAGGAAGCTTGAGCTTCGCCTTCAAGAGCAGGTCGTGATAGCGTAATCGGGCCTCGTCCGCATCGCCTTCTGAATTGCTAGCCTGCTTCAGTTCTAGGTGCATGCCTCAACCATGCCATAAGGAAACGAATAACTGTGCGCGTAACATTGACCGTTTCAAGGTATCATTGAATGCCTACCGCAAGCACAGTTGTTAAGTGCTCACTGTGCCATAATTATTCCTTTTGCAAATAAGTTAAGGGCCCACTACGTGTCCGTAGGGCAACACGCGAACCTACGCAGCTGTTCACTATGTTGATGGTTCTGCTGCTGATGTTGATCAAATATATCTGAACCCTTTGTAATGGGTGCGCCTTTAATACACCCACTCGTTGCTCAATTCACATATTCTGACGCCTGGCGCGATTCTACACTTCTGCCATGCAATATATGATGCGTTAAGGAGACTCCTTCCACTACATGACATTTAAGTAGTGTTTTTTTTCAAAAGCTGTTTCAACAAATATCGTGGCTCTGTGGTAGAATACCTGCTTGCCACTCAGACGGCCTGCGTTTGATCCTCACTTGGACCCGAAAGCCGGCATCCCGCCGGCGCCGCTGTCGAAGCTCCCCGCCACATCAGCGCTCACACCCTCTCCCACCTGTCTTCCTCTTTCTTCGTCTCTCCCCTCAAACCAGCGAACATGCATTCCAGCCACCAAGCGCAGCAGACGCTCTCCACGCGTGCGGCACAAACAAGGCGAGCGGCGCAAAAAGACACTTCACGTTAATAAACGACAGTAAAACTCCCACTTGAGATTAGTTAGGGCTGCTCACAGAACATGGATAGTCAATGAAACGCCGCGCGCAGCGTCACGCCGTCGAAGCTCCCCACCGCATCACCGCTCACACCCCTCTCCCACCTGTCTCCCTCTCCCTGCTCTGCGCGCGCTGCACACTCACTCACTTGGTCGTTCCCGCCACCGAGAGCAGTAGATGCTCTCCCCACCTGCTCCCCATCCTACCGCCTTCATGAAAGCCAGCAGCGAGATCAGGCGCATAGTCGTTTGCGTCACATTTCTAAGGAGCTTCACTCATCAGTTGTATTCGCACACAGAACTGCCAGTTTTTGTTTATTTTATTTGCATCTTTCTCAATTTTTCAGTCAGGGACAAGATGATGATTTTTCATTCACAATCAACGACACCAACGCAGACACTGACGCCGACACTGACGGCCACACCAGAATTTCTGCAAAACGAGCTCGGTAATGCTATCGCATTAAAACAGCGTATTAGTGTTTTCAGCAAAGCATACTTGGCCCAAGCGGTGCATTTCCAAATCCTTGGTACTTTCCAGTCGTAGCTGCCGAAGCCCCAAGCCCAGAATAGGACCGGTTTTCTGGAAAGCAAGGAACAGTCATCAATATAGGAAGTACACACGCATGACAGACAGAGGTGAAAACAGCGCACACTTGACACGGACCGACAGAGAATAGACAAGACACAGGCGCTGACTAACAACTGAAGTTTTATTGTTCATACGCCATGAAAATATATAGCACGTATCAACAACAAAAAAGGATTGGGGAGAGGCACAGCAAAAGGAGCAAGGCTTGATAAAAGAGCACACTCACAGCAGTTTACCAACAGGGATCATGATTATGTAGCCCCTGATAGGAAGGCTAGCTCCTTATCTAAAAGGGCTATTGATGGGGTGCTGACACAGCTATCCTGTAGGGTAACAATGTTTTGGGCTTCTACAATTTCTCTGATCATTTTGCTCAATTTTTTTTGATCATTTTTCTCTGATCATTTTGATCAATTTCTCTGATCAAGTGTGCGCTGTTTTCACCTCAGTATGCTCAACCAACTAGCTCGAGATGTGTTATTCATGACAGACAAACATTTTAGTTTGAACTGCAAGACACGCGAAGAGCTGCATCATTGGGTAGCAACATTTACTTGAAGTGCCACCAGCTGATTGACTAAAGCACCACTAAAATAACATTTCTGAAGTAACTTTATATAGAGTACAGACTAGACTAGATTTTTAATATACTTAGACGTTCTAATGTATCACAAATAGTAAGCTCTTTAACGATATATTATTAAATCAAAGCTACTTCGAGATATGCATGACAGCCATGAATGTAGAAAACAGTGGCGAGGGGATATTTTGGCTAAAAGATAATCTGGATGTTGTACCTAAACCACTCAATAAGTTATGCAAGACTAGAATCCACTGATTCTCATATCAGTGGCACAACAGCACATCTAGTATAGCTAATAACATACATAGTACAACATGCTTGATACACAAGGCAATTCATAACATAAGACATCACTGAATTGGGACTGACAACCGGGCCAGTTGAATGTGGTTTGTGGTAGCAAATCAAACACAGCACTAAACACAAGATCACACTGTAAGTTTCCTTGTCCTTTGTGTTAGGGCCGCGTTTTATTCACTAAAGTGAATAATGAATATCCCCTTCAGGCGCGAATTATGATCCACTGTCTGAAAATGCGTCAAATTTGCATGGCATGATTCCAAGGCACTCGGTATTTCATTCCAAGAAAGAAAATAAAAGAATGTGTTGCTCTTCGTGAGTTTCTGTAATTAATGTTTACTAGCGTGTAATTAAATACATAATTGCTCTGCAACCATCAGCTTCAATCCTTGCATAAAAAGAATAAATTATTATGCCCAGAATGCACGCACAGTTTGTTTTTTGGCTGTATTCGTTCCGAGCAAAAAAAAAATACTCTTGACGCTGGCCCTGGAACACGGCATCACAGATGATCGTCGAACATAGTAGTGTCTCCCGCAAACCTGAGCTATTTATGTTAATTGTTGTGGCAGCCGCTAGATGGCACTACATGTAGTAAAATCGTCTGCGCATTCTACTGTGAGTGAATGTGGAGAGATGGACGTCCACCTCGAACAGCGTGTAAGCATAAAATTTGTTGTGAAGCTTGGCAAGATAGCCACATAGACGTATGAGCTCCTTCGCGACGCTTACAGCAAGGACACATTATCATGGGCGTGAGTTTACGAGTGGCACAAAAGGTGACCATCTGTAGCGATACACTGCTCAATACAGTTAAATGACCGCTCGTTGTCCACACAGGAAGCCTGCACGAATGTGCACACTGAGTTTCAAGCCATTTGAGGAAGCACGAGGCACATGGCGCGCCTTCGAAGTTGATGTGTACTATTGTACACACCGCCGCTGAAGGGGATATGCGAGTGTCCACAATATTTGCCCACACAATTTACAAAGGCACAATAGCTGTGCTTTTTAATCGTACATCAATGCAAAACGTGTCAGGATTGCAAATTGGGTAGCTTGGAAAGTACTACTTTTGATGATCAGCCTCCTGAATGTCAAGTTTGTAGATATGTAATGTATTTGCCCAAGTGTTTCTATGACTTAATAAAGTTGTTTCTGTCTTCTATCACTTTTTTGTATGCGGTTCCTCATGCGAGTCAAAAGTTTTGTCGTGTTGCATTATAACAGCCTGCATGATAAGGAAAACGAAAGTATGCGAGAAGATGAGATGTGTTTAAAATAGAGTTCTGGGGACTTTGTGCATTAAAAAATAGATATGATTATGAGGACCTCTGCAGAGGAAAACTTTAAATTTTGATTGCTTAGGCCTCTTTAATGAGCACATAACTCTAAGTTAGATAGACAGTGGGGTTTCACGAGCCAAAACCATTAAACGCTGATGAGATCCTCCGTTTTGGGGACTGTGGATTCAATTGACCACCTTGTGTTGTTCTATGTATGCCTAAATGAAAGTATATGGATGTTTTAGCGTTTCACCTTAATGGAACTGCAGCTATTGTGGCCTGGAAACAAGCTTATGCACACATGCTCAGCTGCAAATCACCAAAGTTGCCAAGCTACTATAACAAATAATAAATGTTAAGGTTTAACGTAAGGGATGCCGTAGTGGAGGGCTCTGGAAATTTCAACCACCTGAGATCCTTTAATAACGTGCACCTCAATCTATATAAGCGCAATGGCCTCTAGTATTTCACTTCCATCAAAAATGTGGCTGCTGCGCAGCTACCACAATTTATGATAAGCATTTTCAGCTTCCACTGCATAGCTGTTTGTAAAAAATGCAAAACTAACTTGCCCAAAGTGACATCTTACTGTCATAATGCACAGCAGCCATGTTTGAGAAAATGGCATGAGCTATCCGAACCATCACTGGGTTCATCGCTGGAGCAAATTCACCTACCTTGCTGAGCAGGGGGGAAGCTGGCTAGAAGTCTGTTGATTCCCAGCGCCATCGTCATGAACTGCATGCAGCAGGTCCTTTGAGTGAAGGTTACAAAGGAATACATCAAGAAATTAGAAACTGTTAGTTCTTTAAAACTGCAGGGAACTGCTTCAGCAGCTTCATTTGATCACATCTTTATTTATTTGTTTATTTAACATACCATCCGGGTACAAACATGTATTGAAGAGGGGAGGGACAAACGTTAACACATCAATAATCCATTTACGGACAAAAAAAACTATGTTGTCCTGCACTGCTATAATTCGATGTCAGCCTCTCACACAGTGATGTTTGCAATCTAGCCGGGACATAGGGAATGCTTCTTTATATAAGTTATGAAGGTTCGTTATACACTCAAGACATTAGTTTAATAGGTGCCTGACTTATACGAGTCTTAATTATCAAACTGTGCAGATGAAAGTCCCTGTGCACAAATCTCTACGCAGCGTTACAGCCTCACTCACCTTTGCAAGCAAGCGGAGGCACTGGTTCTCCGAACCGCCACCAGACACATCTGCTCCAAAAAGGACACGGAAAACAGATTGGAAAAAAAATTCAATAATTTGATCCAAGCAGGAAAAGCTAACATTAAGTATATGCCCAAAGGCATATACTAAATGATCTCACTATCATTTGCATATTAGGTTTCAAGGTAAAGAACTATAGAACAGAGCAAAAAGACAAAAGTCACTGCAGACTGCACAGCTATCCCAACTGTTACTACCTTAAACACTTCTTTAAAAATTCTCTTTCTGTATACCTTATATGAAAGATATGCAGAATAATGAAGTTATATTTCTCCACACTATTAGCTTTCCCAACACAAAATGGACCTCTCGCTCATGCCACCAATGGGCTAACGGTACACATGCAAAAGAAAGAGAATGTTGATCCAAAAAAGGCAGAAGTTCAGGGGAAATTGGAAGGTTGAAGAGGTGAAATTGGAAGGTTCAAGAGGTGAAATATTCATGCTGAGTTGCAGTCCGCTTGTGCACAAGTCCGCTTGTCGAAACGTTGGCTCCAACGACAGACCGTGTTCACAGACTTTTCAGTGCAAGTGTAGTAAATACAAGATGGCAGCTAAGATATCAGCTCTAGTTTGTGCTCTACTGCTTTTGTTATGCCATGCATGACTCTCTCACTCCCACATTCCTCTCTCTCCATGCAAGGGAAGTGAACTGGACTAAGTAAGTCTAGTTAACCTCCTTTTCCTTCATCCGCCCCCTTTCTCTCTCTAGGATGACATGCGCCATCATGTGTGAGTCGAATCAGACTCACTGAGAACTGCACTTGCTGAGTTTCGTGTACCCCTGTTACCCCTTTCCTGCCCAAAAAAACTACAATAGAAACATTGCTAACTTGCTCAAAAAGTATTGGTGTTTGCTCTATTCTAATTAAGTTTTCAAAGGTTAAACTGTAAGAATAGGAGTTTTTGCCCCAGAAAACAGACCCGCACATATGTGCGGGCTGGGCTTTTATTCATGTGATTCACTGCAGCGAGGAATACACTCATAACGGCTAAGACAAAGCAAAAAATGCGTGGTCAGCGCTGCGAATGCAACATTTTAGAGTATTGTGTGTCACTTGTGAGGCACAGGTATAAGTTGCACTTCATACAACACGTCCTTGAACAAGAAGCTATACACTTGACAGCCTGCAGTGATGTGCAGATGTCAAGCTGTATAATGATCGCCAGTGGTACGTATAGCTGAGTCTAATAGCTTGGCTATGCCGGGCGCCTTTTACAGTCCAGTAAAGTCGTCTAAGGATTGATCTTGTGACACATTTTTCTTTCCGCTTTCAATTCTTGGGCGCCTGGTGACGAGCAAAGTTCCTCAGAGATGGGATGCAGCCCATGATCAGGTCCATACCTAAGGCTGCTTGATCTTTTGCACACTTATGTTCAAAGTTGTTCTATGTGTAAAACTAGGGCACACTGCCGTTTTGTCAGCAGTAACTTCAAAGATCGTTGCATTAAATTAGTGTGAGAAAGTCGGCAAATGAGTCTTGACAACAACAAGAACGTCGCCTGTCTCACCACTTCCAAGCAGGTGAGGCTTTGCAGCCGAATGTGTCTTCTTCCAAAAGACATCAATTTCACTGAAACTGGCAGGATAGGGTGAGTGGTCACCTGACCCAGTTATTACGGAGGCGACTGCTCAAAAACTCGCCTTCCATACTGCAGTTTTCATCACTAAGTTGGCTCGAACCACAAATATGAATCTCTGTCAATTCGTCAACGTGGTCTCTACCCAATTCTGACGCAAGACATCATGAGGCTCAATATCTCTTCTATGTCTTCATCATCCTCTGGTTTGAAAATCTTGGCATGTGAACAAAAAAGAAAATTCAGTGCCCACAGAAAGTTGTTCCCTAAGTTAGATAATTTTAGCCATTTTAACCCTCAATGTTATTTATTATCTTTAGAATTTCACTGGCCATACTGAAACTCTATATGATAGGCAATGTAAAATCTAATTCTCTGAAATATAATGCATGTTGTCACAACACATTCACAAAATTAATATTTTCTGCGTAAATGGTGATCACAATTCACTCACATCACTTCGCGTCGCTAACTTCAGATATAAGAAAACATTAGGAAACACCAACCAAAGAAGTGCCAATAAGATGCCCACAAAGCTATTCGCAATAAAAAGACACAATGCGCAGCCGCAACCACGCGCGAAGGAGCCAACCTGTGCAGCTCTGCCGTGCACTTGACGAGGACTAAAGCCCAGCCCGCACAAATGTGCGGGTGACTTTTTCACGCTTGAGTACACAGCATGCGTGGTAATAACGCACAAATTTTTTAGCGCAGTATGTTTTTCTAAGTCTTAATATTATTTTCAGATGCATACACTCCCGAAAAAAAAATAAGAAAAATAAGAAGAGGAGCGTCGATTTACACGTCTGAGGTAGCTGCTGTCGGCGCACGTGCTCAGACGGCATATTTCGTGGAAGATTACTCGCCCTCTGGTGTCGAAATTATTGAACTACTGAAACAAATATATTCCCGTAACCTTTGACTTCAACGGCACAGAGCTATGAAACCGAAACTGAAACAGGTGCTGTTTCGTGAGCGTCTTTATTGACCCACATGTTTGTGCGGGTCAGGCCGTAAAGGGTTACAGTAGTGTTGCAAATGCTGCCATCATAAAATGTCAATGCAGGCTTTCTACAATCTCAAGAACAGGTGTCAGGTATAATAAAATCAAGGAATGCTCTAGAACAATGCTCCACAGGTGCTTTAAAGATTTCATTATCATGTCACGGTGGTGCTGAAGCGTGCAAGAAGCAAGAAATTTTAAATGTAAATGCCCAAGACAGCACCAACTACATCTTAAGATTCTGAACAAGCAATGCAACCTGTGCAAGTGCTCCCTAACACATTCCCAGCAATGCGAAATATACTAGGTGCTAAGTACCGCATATCTGTGGAGCCCTTCACTCAGTGTGTTCAGTGGGTCATTTGAACAAACTGCGGTGCGGCCAAAAGCATCCACTTTCCTTAGATTTTGGTGCCATTAAATAGTGCACATGCTTGCCAGTACCTAAAGGCAAGTCTGAATTATCT
Organism: Rhipicephalus appendiculatus; assembly: GCA_030522465.1. Lineage (NCBI taxonomy): Eukaryota > Metazoa > Arthropoda > Arachnida > Ixodida > Ixodidae > Rhipicephalus > Rhipicephalus appendiculatus. The sequence continues at coordinate 2,340 of JALIZH010018767.1, read as the reverse complement.
CATTCTCACAACCGAGCAACTCATCTTTAAAAAGTCATTAAAACGCTGAAGCTGCCCAGTGTGAGCAGGCTCAATGCCCGTGGCACAACACCAATATCTAGCATAAACAAGCAACTGTATAAATGCAGGTAAGTGAATCGGCACAGACAAAGCCATGCTTCGCCGACCAGGCAAACAAGAAGTACCACATGCCTAACTGAGTTTACACTAGTTGGTTTTGGCTAGACGCAATATGTTGTACCGATGAAGGCACAACACACAGGTGCCTTGTGTGCTGCCATGAGACAAAGAAAAAAGGGAAGATGGGCTTTACTTGTCCTTTGGAGTTAAAAGAAGATAAGAGACATGATGAGTGATTTCCCCTGTGCTGGGTAGCAAACCGGATGCTAGTATCTGGTTAACCTCCCGACCTTCCTCTTCATCTATCTCTCTCTCTCTCTCTCTCTCTCTCTCCCCCCTTTTCATGATCTTATGAGTTCTGTAACCAATTTATTATTTTGCCAAAGTGACAAACACCTGTGTGTGTTAAGCTTGACTGTCCATGTGTCCGTCCTAGCTTGCATAGCCAATCCACTATTATTTGTGCTTGTATTCTTTTGGTTCATTTTACATCCAAACCCAAAATAAACCAGCTTGTGGGATTGACAGTATGCTGAAATAGAGAAGTATCATTGCATGCTAATGTCGCTGTCATTTCGATAAGTATGAGCATGTAACTACATAACTGAAGCTAATCAGTGATGTGCATAATCCACACTATGATATCCCAGTGAAAACACTTTATCAACAAGACATTCAAATGATGCCCCATTGTCTGCATGCACAGTTTTGAACACAAATGTGACATAAGCCAGACGCACAGTTTTGAATATAAAAGCCTGGACACCCCGAAAACATGTACTGTGTTTAGCTAACACACAAATAGTTAGCTTTTACATATGCATGAACAGGAAAAATGTTTTACCTTATTTTCCTCGTAAAGAAATGTTTTCTTGCCTGTTTAAATTATAATCCGAATCCATACAGCCTGCTTACAGCTCATGCGGGTGACACAAGCTTTTCTTATGAAATTTACTTTGAAAACTTCAGTTATTTCAATATTTTGCTTGTGCGAGTTGGAAGACCAAGATGAATTAGGAGTATTTTCAAGCATTTCCAGCGCATATGAGAAAAAGTAAAATATGCTATGCTAACACCGCAAGGCAACAGATCAGTAAGAACACAGTTCTTTTTTCCTTTCCATGTCTGCATATAATTTTTTCCTTATTCTCATGTGAGCTAGAAGTGCATCAAAATTCAGTGTTACAACTAGGCCAGCTAATTGCTTTAAGAGTGAGTAGTAAACTGCACATCCATGTGCATGTGTGTGCATGTGACCGGGGCACATAATGTGTCTGATCTTACCTTGTTAGTGCTTCACCCATCGTGCCTGTCATGTAGCATGCGCTGTAAACGTAATATCTATCATAGCACGCCACAAAGGCCTTGACACATCCATCGGATGTACACAGAACATACCACAGCGTTATTTGTGGGACATACTTTCTTAGTCCACAGGACACTGAAAGTGCAGCCATATGATCATGGAGAGGAGGTCGAGTGGACAGATTTGTCAAATCCCTAAGGCATCCATGTCCTGGTTTCAAATGTACAGTTGGCATCTACTGAATGTCATTGCAGTCGTTGGAATGTATGATGTGGAGTTTAAGTCCTGAGTGGGGCTCAGGCTTTCGAAGCATAGTCAGAAGGCAAACAATGAAAAGTGTGGCAAAGAGAACTGTTCATAATAAAATGAAAGGGAGGGCACACTCACTTGCAACTGATCGGATGGCGGTGTCTTTTCTGGCTAGGATGTAACGTACAGAGGCATGACCATTACTGAGGATGTGATGCAGGACTCTCAGGCACTGCTCGGCATCCGGAACATGAGGAGAAAAGAAAATCAATGTGTAACAATGAATCATTCAACTCTACTGAAGTGACTGAAAAGAATAATTTGGTAATCTGTACACTATAATGAAGCAGATCCTTTTATAATGGCATGGTGCACAGCCCATAAGGTATCCCATGACATGTCCTGTTGCATTGCTGTCCTATAATGTACCGTATTTTCTCTAATGTAACACAAGTTTTTTTTTCAGATTTCTGTGACCTGCAGTCGACCCTCGCATTACAATCGAATACCGAAATTCAAGTTGTCTAAAAAGTAGAATGATGCCCAGAATTCTGTTATTTTTTGTTTTATTTTGTTCTTTCTGGACACAATGAAAAGTCTCCCCTCACATCACAATTGTGGTTGTGTTACAATCGAGTAAATACAGTATCTATTGTTAAGCCTTC
>JALIZH010018766.1:0-12223 GCA_030522465.1 Rhipicephalus appendiculatus | reverse complement strand
GCTTGCATCATGTGAGGGCAAGACTTGATAAGTGCTGATTCAAGCCAGAGGTTCGCAATTGCCCTCTTCACAGTTTTCGACTGGGACGAATCAAACGGTAAAAAATCTTTCTTAGCTCTCGGGCGATAGCTCCAGCACACACATCGTTCACCGTACTTGATGTAGAGGTCCAATAATTGTAGGCCATTCTCTTTAGGTATCTCGTATGTGAATTTGAGCCCTTTGCCATGTTATCCAAACAATTGTAAAGTGTCCATCGCGATGTCTTCATAACGGGATGGAATGCCTTTTTTAGAATCACTAAAAAAATCGCCGACATATCTAAAAATCTTTAGGACTGTACCGTCAACAGTTAGTCGTGCTAGAGCAGTGTCAATAGATGATAAAAAAAATGTTACATAATACTGGCGCAACACATGACCCTATGCAAATTCCCTGGCGCTGTATGAACCGTCGGTTGTCAAATTCGATAAAGTTGCATTAATATAAAATTCTAAAAGAGACATAAAATTACCGACATTCAACCCAGTGGCGTTCTGAAAAGCAATCGTACCATTGACTTCAATACACTCGCGTACTGCAATAAACAGATCCTTGTGGGGTACTGAATAGAACAGGTCTTCTACGTCTATTGAAAAGGCATAACCAATTTGTCGCTCTCTTTCTAATGTGTTGACAACATTCATTGAACTTTGTGTCGCCAAAGGGTCTAAAATTTGCAATTTCTTTAGGTGCTTCAGCAAAAAACGACTTATATGCTGCTGCCAGGCTCCTTTTTCGCTGACTATTGTCCTGAAAGGGGCATCGGGTTTGTGTGTTTAACAGCAAAGAATACCGACTAGGTACTCCCTCTGGAATTTACAATAGCTCTAGACAAGTCTTGAAGTTCCATGGTTTTGCACAAAGACACCTGCCTTGCCCTTGATACGTGTCGCGGACGGCTTCACATTGACAAAGTTTTTTTAGATAGCCTGTAGTGCCTTTTCCTTGTAAAGCCCGGATGGCATGACGACGAACCATCCATCCTGATCGGCCTGCAATATTGACAAGTCATTACTCCTGCAAAACGAGACTACCCTATCAGTCCCAGCTTTTCCTTTCGCTGAAGGTTTCTTGAGCGCGGTCCTTGCCAGGCTATGCACGCCGTCAACTAGGCACCTGTCCTCGTCATCCTTTTCTGCCTTCCTAGCTACACGGCGGTTAAATGCCAACAGCTCGTGCATCGGAACGTGTGGTTCAAAGCAGTACTTTGGTCCTTTTCCCAGGAAGTCCGCTATGTCGTTTGGCAGTGTCACGTCGCCTATAACCACTGGTTGCCGCCTAGTTTCCTCTTCTAAGGTGGACTTCACTGTAGAATGGAGCGTTTGATTTAACATGTGCCTCCATAACACTTCAGTGGTCTGGGCTGCTTGCCGACGCAGGGATATTAGTTTGCTCTTCGCTACTAATTCTTCGTCTTGACTAAGGCACGCCAGGGTCAGCCAGTCCTGCAAAAGTCTGACTTGTCTCCATAACTGCCCTTAGAACTTTGCTGACGCGTCTTGCATGTCCTAATGAGGGTTCCACATTTCCAAAAAACGCACTCACTTCAACGGGTACATGTCCTTTCCTGAGACAGAAGGCGATGAACCTTGCTCGGCAGGTGGTGAAAGCAATTGCACTCACGATCTTCAAAATGTCAGGCTTGGCGGTTGAAACACAAAAGAAAGGGCCCACAGTAGAAGAAAGTTCACTTAACAAAACACGTTGCCGGGCTGGTTGGTGACACATTCTTATTTAAAAAATTGTAGCGCTACATTAGACGAGGACAAGAAGAAAAGAACATGACAGGACGGGCGCTGACTCCAACTATTTTTATTGAAACAACCGCATAGCATTTTATAGCAATAAAAGACGAGGAACGCATGCGCATTCATGAGGAACAGTGGATGGGGTGGGATTGGTGCAAGCTATCACTTTTTGTTTAGTACCTCAATTTCACTAGCACGCAATGATACAGATGTGGTGCTGACTCACATGTCGCCTTTCTGTGTGATGAAATACGCTTCTGATAGTTCGCGAGCTAATCTATCTTTACTTCTGCTTAGGATTTTTATTTTATGAAGCCGTGGTTCACAGTTTCTGCAAGCGCTGCAATGGGCGGGTAGATTCTGGAACGACGCTGACTCATCGCTTAGCGACCGTTCATGTTCCTTGGCGCGCTGGTTTCATGTGGCAAGGTTTACGTTGGTCAGACTGGGCGCTGCATCAGACTCGCTAACCTGTTCAGTTTCAAGTCCTTGCACGACGTCGCCGCCTTGCCTTTCACTGTGGTATTACTGGAACACACTGGCATTATGTTCTTGCCGATTGCTTCACCCACCCTCCTGTTGTAGTCATCCTGGGCAATAACTACGAACCCTCCTTCCTTGTCTCACAGGAGCAGACGCAGCTGATGCTGTCGAAAGAAGGACATGACATTTCCCAGCTCATCATTGGATCCACTAGAGCTAACGCTACCTGTATTCTTTGTGAGCACATCCACACCATCGAGTACGCACCTCTCTTGGCTCTCTTCAAACGTCTTCCTCGCTATCTGCCGATTCAAAGCGAGCGATTCGGGCCGCTGGATTCTTGGCTCATGAGAGAACTTCGGACCCTTGTTCAGAACATTTGCCACCTCTTCTGTCACACACACATCCCCTATCACGGCAAAGCCCTTCCTCGGACAACTATTGGTGCACTTAATCGTATTCATCTGTAAGACTTTGCGCAAGGCTTGTGCCCACAAAGCCTCTATCAAATTTACCATAAGGCGATTAATGGCTCGGAAACTTGGACTCAGCCGACCAAGCAGGCTCCTGTACATAAAACAAGGCCCGCAGGATGTCCTCACATCTTCGAATCTGTCACCACATATCCTCCAGCAAAAGCTTGCAGAGTCGCTAAACAAGCCCAAGTGGTGGACAATGCATTTGACTGTGTGTACATGTGTGTTTCTTCTGGTTATATTTGAGTGCGAAGCCTCAAATAAAGTTAGACGAAAGTAACGCCCGTCCTGTCCTCTCGTTGTTGTAAATGTTCTTTGCGCTTCAAATTCCCCTAAACCATGCACCATCTCACCGAATTTCAAGTTTTTTAAAAACTATCCTTCTATTGTCGCTGCCTGAATAGATTCCTGGATCTTTTATCATCAGCGGCACCTGGTAACGCCAGTCTAACTTCATTATGCACTCTCCAAATGCCTCAAGTTCTGGCGGAGCCCCTGTCCCTTTCCTCAGTGGGTGGCTTGATTCCGATGACGTCGGGATGCCACGTCACCGAAGGATCGCAGTCAGGAAGGGAAGTGGGGCTGCATTTCAAGAAGAGAGCACTCGTAGGTGAACATCCTGCGAGTTTCATTGTTCCCTGAACGGTCCAACCGAACTTCGCTTCCACAGCCGCCAGGTCGCTGGTCAAGCGCTCAGTCCTTCCAGTAGCCACCTTCCAATACACATCGGAACCAAGTAAGACGCTTATTTCCTGTGGGTGCCATGTCTCGGGATGAATTCTGTCCGCAACGTCATAGTTCTTGTCGCGAAGAAGCTTCAAGACTGTACTGTTAATCGGCTGGCTTGTTACCGTACACGCTTCGGGTACCTCCAAGGTCTCCACGGTCACGTCTATGTCCTTACGCTGGCCTCGAAGAGTCAAACCTACTCTTCTGCTGCGCATTACTTCGCGGGACTTCAAGTGGCCGAACGTAACCAAGGAAAGTTCATCGGTTTTAATGACCGGGCATCTCATGTCCTTTGAGAGAAGCGTCGGAATAAATGTGCTCTGGCGGCCGCTGTCGAGAAGAATGCGTGCGAGATGCCTTCGTGTCCCGTGACTCCGCTCAGGGCGATCGTAGCAGATGTCACGGAAGGCGTGTTCGTGCCTCGCCCGGTGATACAGGGGTCATCCTGATTTACTGTCGATGCATTTGTACGGGTTGGTGCAGCTGGCTGGAACAACTTACAGAGGATTGTCAAATGTCGTCGCTGGCACTTGCTGCACATCACGTACCGTGCACGTTGGCAATGGCGTGCCACGTGATTGCTCCTGCCACAACGTTAGCAGCATCGACTACTGCGCAAGTGAGCTATTTTCTCATCCACGGATAGCAGGACTTTGCATTCCGCGATGGTGTGACGACAATCGTTGCATAAGGGGCAAGCTTCCGTAACTGCAGCAGATTCAGCAGTGAGTGCGGATGCCGTTGGCAGATGTCCGACTTGTTCTGGCGGAGATTGGACTTCTTCTTCAGGTAGAAAACACGAGAAAGCTGACGCCGTTCGTCCTGACCTGCCTTCCTCTCTGATTTCAATCTGTATGCGCAGAAAACTACGCATTTATGAAACCTGGTGAGCTCTCAGTTGACGGGTAGCGCTACTGCACGTATCCTGCGGCGCTTCCCTCACCTTCTGGCGATAGCTTATAGCGAGGTCGTCAGGCAGGCACTTCATTAGGACGTGGTTGAGGACAACGATGTACTGGTCGGGTGAGACGCCCAAACCATTCAATGCAGAGACTCGAAACTTGACCTTGTCGTAAAGGAGGCGAAGTTTCTCAACACCGGCTGAATGCTAGGCCGGTGCAAAGGCGAGGAGATGGTCGACGTGCTCGTTGATGAGGAAGTCGCCTCGACCAAATCGCTATGTGAAAGTCGTGATCGCGACGTTGTAATTATCTTCTGTCAGTCGATTGCTTTCTTGGCTGCACCACTCAAATGTGAGAGCAGGCGCTTAAGCTCAATCTGCAAAAGTTCTTTGTTCAGATCAATCGTGGCACTGAAGTGGTCCGAGAACGACTGTCAATCGCGAAGTGTGACGGAAAACATCGGAATCTGTAGTTTCGGCAGGACCACTGTGCGATGGCACGGCACAGTTCATTGTCTGGGTGTCATATCTGCTACTCGAGGTGAAGAGTCACTAACCTCGTTGTGTGTGGAGATGCTTGCACCACCGGCGTTGGCGTTTCGGTGATGTAGCCTCCGACCTCGCAGTACTGGTTGCCGTCGGTTTGTTTGCAAACGCTCGGAAAAAGAACCGCGCTCTGGACAGGGCGTAAGACACCTTTCGGTCGAATTCTTCCGCGGCCTCGAGCTCTTCCTCGTAAGCGGCGTCGTCAGTTGCATCAAATATTTCCGTGTTGGGGTTGACGAGCTCGACGTTCTTCTGAGTGAGATAGGTAACGTGAGAGTCAACATGGCTGGTATCGGGAACGGAAGCCTCCAGTTCGTCGGTCAGGAGCGTAATTGTTCGCATGGCGCTGGCCCTGACGGTGCCTCGGCTCTTGCGCAGCCGATCGACTGATGCCATTGGAGCTAGATGTCTTTGCAGGGCGATGACCGAGGGATTTCGGCACCAGAAAGAATGTCGCGTAATAAATACCCGAGCCCTAGACCAAGACCCCCATCTTTTATTCTAATGCTCGTGCTGAACCTCTTCTTTCCTCTCCTCTGTGTCGTTCTAGCCGCCCGTCCACAATGATCAGCAACAGGTGTAGAGATACCTGCGGCTAAAGAAATGAACCATTAATTGACGCCTAGCATTCCACTGGTCGCTCAGAAACGACGTGGTTTCTACATCTGACGCGTGTTTAGCAGTGGGAAATACAGTGGAGATGCATTGCTGTGCAAGATTATTTTAGAAATTGGAGATTCACAACTTCTCTTTAATGAACACTTCAACGTCTCCCTCAGATGAGATGCACACGCCACTAGAGAACACCAGTTCGGCTTTGAGAAGCGGAGAGCCTCGTGCAGCTATCGTCCGGATGAGTTCTTACACGCGCAGAGCACCAATATTGACTATTCGTCTTTTTGTCGCAGCACAGCGAGTCTGCTCACCATTCGGCGATGGATGACGAAAGAAACGGGGGCATTTTCTTGGCCCGAGAGCTCCCCCAACGACTGCCGCTCAGCGTCTCCCTGGAGTATCATTATGGAGACGCCAGCAGACGATTATGAATATCCCCTATTAGGAGCTAAGACCTTCTATATACCGTCAAAATCTATGACGTCACCACATTTGCTGCGCGAAATTCAAGGCGGCAATGCCACCTGCACTTTCTTTTTTCGCGTTTTCTCGCTTACCAAGCGTCTTCTCTCAACAAGAGTGGTGATTTTGGAATTGTGAAAGACTAATTCGCTAATACGAGGCAAACCATTTTTCTCGTTAGTGTTTCTTTAACACACCGCGAGGTGGCGGATGTAGCCCAAGCCTTGCTCATACCATCTGTCCATATTAAACAAATAGCTCTCCGGCGCTCACCTGGCAGTCACGCCGCGTTGCCCACTCGCTCTGTGGGAAATCGCGGCCAGGCTAGAGGGGAGACACGATGCGTGCCGCATTTTACTTCGCGTTTCGGGCCCTGCCGTGGCATCACATTTTTGTTAACTCTTTAAGATTTCATGATATAGTGACCTTTGTCCAAGATCCGCGGCCGATCACTGGCGCTCTTCTAGCTCTCACACCATTTTGTCTTATTACGCTCTCCCTATGCGAATGGGTGACCTGAGCAACACTACCAACGGCGCGTTGCAGGAGCCAATCTCGGAGGCCACGAGCAATCCATCGTGACAGTAACCAGCGTCATTCGCGGAGAGTTTAGGTAGTCTCAGCGCTGCGGATGCTTTCGCTGCAGTGTTGTAGGAAACTCTATGGTCAGTGATATACAGCGTAAGCGGTGATTCCTTTCGGTGACAACGCAGTTACGTGACTCGTATTTCACACCAGCATGTGACGTCTCCTCGGCAAAGTAGGTAATTTTCCGACTGCACCAGCGGCGTTTCCCAAGCGCCTACTGCTTCGAGTGCTGTGGGACCAACCAATAAATCGGGTGCAATAGGCGAAGCAGAAAGGCAATTAAGTGGACGGGCGCATATCGTGCAGTTTGGTGTTTTGATGCAGAGACAGACACCAGCGGGAAGCGGAACGCCTACGCGCGTTCACGGCTCGAGCTAGGAACTCTGTCGCTCGAGCCCCTGAAGCGCCCTGTGGTAGTATACAAATGAGCACAGACGTAGGTTACCATTGTACCAGGGGTCACGCACCTTCCCGTTCTCGCCTAAAATGACGACGCGTTGAAAAAATCGTCCGGCCTCTTCAGAACACGCAGCAAAGTCACAGCGAAAGCTGAAAGAGCGGCCTTTCCAGTGCCCGTTGTAGACTCTCATGGGGCAACTATCAGAAGTGCCCATGCAAGGTCTCCACTACGCCATAAACACCGTAACTTTCATGAAGTACCGGAGCACCCACAATGTCATTATTCGCCATTCTGCGGATTAGCGAAGTACCCGCTACACATCTGTAATGCAATATGTGCACTTTGTGCTGTGGCTGATGGATGGAAGAACATTTATTAATGTCCTGCAAGAAGCACGCGAACGCGCTCAGGGCTCCCACGTTGGGACTGAGAGGCCTAGCCTAACAGCCGCATCGCGGGCTTGCTGGACGGCCCATTTCTTGTCGGCTAGGCTGGAGCTACGCAAGGCAGCCGCCCACCTCGCCGAAGTAGCATCCGGGTTAACGTCGTTAAACATTGTAGTGCACTCCCAGAGCATGTGTCTAAGCGTTGCCGGGGTGAGTTTGCATTGGTTGCATATATCATTATCGTAGAGTTCCAGGTATATGGCGAGGAGTACGTGTGGATTTGGGTACGACTCCGTTTGCAATAGCCTTAAAGTGAGAGCTTGAGGCCGACTTAGCTTAGGGCTAGGCGGCGGGAAGACCAGACGGGAGAGGTAGAAGTGCTTGGTAATTTCGTTATAAGTTGATGGCACGTCCCTGTTTTGCACGGCCTCGAATCGGCCAGTATCTGCGCGGTCAGTCAATACGCGCGCAGCACTGTGAGCGGATTCATTGAGGTTGACGGGGCAGCCAGGGATCTGTCCGACGTGAGCAGGGAACGAAATAAGCGCATGATGACAGAGTTCTTTAGGACTGTTCTGGAGAATACGTAGGACCTGCGGGGTAATTCTGCCATTAGCGAAGGGCCTGATTGCAGATCTAGTCACTAAAAATGACTTCCACATTGTCGTCGACTATAGCGAGTGCAATAGCAACCTGCTCGGCCACGAGCGGGTCCTTGGTGTAGAGCGAGGTACAGTTAGTCAGCTCACCTTTGTGGTTAATAACAACCGCGGTGAATTTGAGACCGCTTCGATACGAGGCGGCGTCTACGAAACAGGCTTTGCTGTCGTGTTGATGATTTCTGAGGATAGTGGCGGCCCGGGCCCGGCGTCTTGGGTAATTGTGTTCCGGATGAACATTTCTGGGAATTTGAGTGGCCGTTAAAAGCTCTCGGAAACTCGGTGGGATTTCTACAGAGTCACGATGGTATGAATGTTCAATGTATCCGAGTTTCTTGAGGATATGTCTGCCCGTCACTGAGGAGGAAAGGCGTATGATCTGAGAGCGCTCCTGTGCCTCCGCAATTTCTTCTAGGGTGTTGTGGAAACCAAGCTGCAGGAGCCGATCCTTACTAGTACTGCAGGGAATGCCAATGGCCCTTTTGATCGCTTTTCTAATGAGTGCGTTGAGTTTGTCTCGTTCACTCCTATACCAGTTGTGCAAGCAGCAATGTACGAGAAATGGCAGAGGAGGAAGGAGTGTACCAGACGGATGAGATTGTCTTCCTTTACTCCAGTGCGTTTGTTGGCAACTCGCTTGAACAGGCGTATAGCGTTGTTGGTTTTGCTTACGAGCTTGTTGACAGTAACACTATTGGTGTCATTTTCTTCAATGATCATACCCAGAACGCGTATATGCTTGACCTTGGGTATTTCTGTACCACAGCTCGTATGAAGGGTAATGCTCTGACGTGATTCCTGCCAATCACTGGGCTTTCGACCCCGCCTGACGGGGCGGTAAAGGAGCAGTTCAGACTTCGCTGGCGAGCATCTCAGCCCGGTGAGAAGGAGGTAGGACTCTATGGTATCTACTGCAAGTTGCAACGCCTGTTCCATGTCCCCCCTCGCAACCGCTCGTCGCCCAGATGGTGATGTCATCTGCGTATATGGTGTGCTCAATGCCGTCTATTAGGCTCGGATATCTTTTTATGAAGTCGTCTGTTCAGGCGCTGACCCTTTAATCTAGCTGTTAAGGATTGTTTAGCTTCAATCAGATGGGCTAGTCTGCTATCCTTCTCTGAACGGGGAGGGCTGTGTTGGTGATCTTCGTAGAGCTGGAAGCATCCTTCTTTATTTGCTCTATCCATGCATCAAGCTCGGGGCGATGAGAAGGAGAGGACTGGTCTCTGTTGTTTCTAACTCGGCGAAAGAGATCCCCGTCGGTCCAAGCAAATTCTTTTTTTTTGTTTGCGGTGTGGGTGAACTGGAAACTGTAAAATCAACAAGTAATGATCGCTGCCTAAATTTGTGGCCGAGTTTGTCCACATGGGGTCCGCGACGTTTTTGACGAACGTCAGGTCGGGTGTGGAGTCCCTACAAATTGAGGTGCCTAATCTGGTGGGGGAAGGCCTTGTCAGTGACCAGTGTTAGGTCCAGGTCGAGTGTGGCCTGCCAGAAGTCAGCCTCCTTGCGAGTGTTGTGGTGATATCCCCACGTTGAGTCTGGGGAGTTAGTCACTACCGATTATTAAACAGTTGTTCTCTGCCAAGTTCATTGCTTTTTTCAGAAGATCCTTAAATATTTGTCTGTGGTTGTTAGGGCTACTGTAGAGATTAAGGATGAAGATACTTTGACCTAACTTGGAGTCTGGAAGTATTTCTACAAAGACATGCTCTATGTTGATGAGGGCCAGGTCATGTTCTATATACGTTAATTTCTTGGAGACTAGCGTACACACACCTCTGCCTTCCGTTCGGGCGACGATTGGGTTGAAACCAGAGAGGGAGATCGAGGAGCATAGTGTTTCTTGTAGCAGGATAATATTTGGTTTGTCTGTTGAGTTTCTAATGTGCTGCTGTAGGGGAGCCTTTTTGCTGGCATAGCCCCTACAGTTCCATTGCCATATGTAGAAGTTTCTAGCCGAGCGATCCATCATGAGCGTTGCTATCGTCTGGCCGCTAAGAGCCGCGGGTTGTCAATATGGATCGATGTGTACCGCTATTAGTCGGTGCATGCGATGTAGGGGGGCGCGAGAGCGCCAGTGGTGAACGCTGGTGCAACTACATTGTCTAAGTAAGACTCAATCTTTGTCATCCTTTCGTTATGCGAGTTAAGAGGGCATTGCAGCGCACCTAGCGTGTTTTGCATTTGTTTTATGATTTCGTTGATGGCGACCAGCATATCCTTTAGCTCGGATTTAACTTTGCTGGCTACGTTTTCAATCTCGGTGGTATCTGCGGCCCTTCTCTTAGAAGCCGGAGCGATATCGCAGTCGTGTTCCCTGACAGGGGAGGCTTCTGGATGAGGTGACTGACTACTACCAGTGATGTTATTCTTCCTAATGTCAGCTATTTCCAACATTATTTCTGGATGGTTTCCTTCATAAGCGCGTTTTCTCTTTTGAGGAGAGTGATTTCACTGCTACTGTCTATGCTAACACTAGTGAATTGTGCTGCAGATTGGTGACGCTCTACCCCGTTAGCATGCTCTGGGAGTGACCACGACACTACCTTTTGAGAAGTCTTGACTCGGTCAGCCCAGCTGAGAGATCCAGCCTTCTTCCCGGACATGTCGACGTTTTCGGGTTGGCTCCGTCCTCGGGAACTGGATCTGGGGTGTGACAGAGACCTGGATTTCCGTCTAGACTCTGGGCGACATCTGGAGCTTGAGCGAGGACGTCGTTGGCTTGGGTTCTGCTCCGTGGTGGGTGGTGGCTGGAGGCTTTGTTCAGTGCTTCGGTTTTCATACTGGTCCATTTCTGCAGCAGCACGCGCTCTTTCCCAGCGTCGTCGCCTTACGATGTAGTTTATCTGAAATCTCTGTTTACAGTCCTTGTCTGCTGTCGGGTGCTCGCCGCCACAGAGCTTGCACTTTGGAGTGCACTGGTGGGAGTTGTCTGGATTGAGTATCCCACATCCACGGCATATGGGATTACCGGGGGTTGGGCAAACGTCCGCTCGATGTCCTAGACGACCGCATGCGTAGCACATACCTACTTGCTTACGGTAAAGCGAGCATTACACTAGAGTTGGGCCATATCGCACGAAGTCAGGGACTTTGAATCCATCGAATGTAATGATGATGGCAGTGGTGTTGCCGATGCGCTTGGTTGCCAGAGCCAAGGGATTGAGTTCGTTGACGATCTTGGAGTCGAGAGTGGAAGGTCCACCGAGGAGCGAGATCCCTCTAATCACTCCCTTGCAGGTGGTGTGGGGTGCAGCCTCGTATGCGCTGATGCCGTAAGGATGTTCCATAACTTTAATTTGCTTGATTCGTACGTATCTGTCGGCGTGTTCTCTCTTCGGCATACTAGCCACGACGATGTTTTGCTGCAGACTGGGACAGATTGTGTCGCTCTCTTGATCATCTGCTCTGAGACCAGCGGCAAGGAGGATGGCATCGGCCACGACGGTAGGACCGGTCTTGGCAATGTCAAGGCCTCCTTTGGGTCTGATTATAACCTTGAAATCTTCTTTCGGTAGTTGTGGCATCCTGCTGGCGCGAATAATTCTTGCCTTAACGTTTCCACGTCCCCGCGGCGCCACATCGTTGCTGCTCGTCGTAGCACCTGTTACGTTAGAGCTAGTTGCAGCTCGATGTGCTGTTGCCCGTCTAGAGGTGGCATGTTGCCACCCGAAGTCTTCGGAAAACTCGTTGGGGGATAAATCTTCTCCGATCATGTTATATTCCATCTCCAGATGTAAGCGAAGAAAGGCCTTTCAGCCCCAAGCGCGTCCGCAGGGGCGCAGGGGCAGGGACACCGGAGCGCGTCCACAGGGCGTCCGCCGGGGCACTTGTGAAAAGTGAAGAAAGTCTGACGCACCTTGAAATCGGGTATCCACAGAGTCCTTGCCACTTCACAGAGATGTTGAGTATAAAATGGGACGCGAATTTGTCCGAAAACGCTACGAAGGAATTGAAGAAAGCAGCAGCCGATGCAAACGCGTCCTCCTGTTCGGAACGAGCGCAGCGCCCCCGCTGTGGCTGATGACGATGAACAATTGTGGCTGAGCGTTTTATAAGCGGTTGGAAATATTCAACGATCCACTCGTTCCGCAATTCGTATTGTGTGACGCTAGGTTGTTATTTTACTCTTCTATGACACTCTATTACATATGTTCACACGATTACTTGCCCAACATGACACCT
>JALIZH010018765.1:0-21846 GCA_030522465.1 Rhipicephalus appendiculatus | reverse complement strand
TTTCGACCACCTGGGGTTCTTTAACGTTCACCTAAATTTAAGTAGATGGGCCTTAAGCATAATCGCCTCCATGAAAAATGCGGCCGCCGCCCCGGGATTTGATCCCGCGACCTTCGGGTCAGCAGTCGAGCACCATAACGACTAGATCACAATGATGGGTGTGCTTTAAACGTACTAGGACGGACTAGAGACACCAGAGACACAGAGCGCAGACTAGCAACTGTTTATTTCAGGTCGTTTTTTCCCACATATATATACATGGGTGGCATCGCAAATACATGAGGCGTGCGCAGAATAACACTTAAGTACTTTCCATGAAATGAATCTCTTTTGAATAAAGAATAATGGATGGGACACTGACACATTTGTCCGCACGTGCCTGTGTCATCTATATGATTCCATGATTATTCGTTCCATTTTATCATGCACCCGTGATCAAATAGTGGTTTTCTCGAAGAGCGCCGTACATTTGCACTGCGACACATGTGCTGAAATATTGCCGGGGTGCGTGATTAACTGACAGTTCTTTCGGTGTTCTCTTAATCTTGTGTTTAATCGTCTTTCCGCCTGTCCGACGTATCTCTTACCGCATGTAAAGGGAATATTGTACGTAAACAGTTCTATGAAGCAAGCAAGCAGTTCTATAGGAATGCGACATTGGGATCTTCGGCGATAATTATCGTCAAAAAGCTGGCCCTGCACTTTGAACAATGGCTGGACACGTCCGACTGTGTAAAGGTAGGGGTAAAACCTGGAGCCCCCGTGAGATGATTAGGCGGGGGGAGGGGGGGGGGAGGGGGGGAGGGTATGGGGTCGAAACGAATGTTGCCTACCAAACCCGGAGGCCCCCATCGCGGCCTGCCTGATAATCATTATCGTGGTTTATGGCACGTAAAACCCCATAACATACTGTTAGTTTCACAATCTTCCAACGCGGCGTATCACTACATCTGCGTGTGCAAAAACACAATATAGATACCTGGAAAAAAATTACACCATCTCCCCCTAAAGGGAACCATGTGTAGATGTGAAGCAGCGGGCGCTAACGCTTACATCGGCGGTGGCGTTGACGCTGGTGCTCATCGCAGCGTTGCGCAGGACAGAAAACTGGGGAGGCGCAAAGCACGCAGTGATGGAGCGGTGTTTCCTACTGGAACATGCCAATCGCTGCTAATGGGCAATGAGAGACAGAAGACTCCGACTGGACACAGAGACCCGCAGTCCGCTTTTAGTTAACGCGCACGCTGCGAATTTTTATTGTTCAACAAGGCACAGGAGAAATCTCCCACCGGCACCACTTTGGAGGTCAAGATCCATTGCCATATATACGGGGTGGCCAGCGAACGGTTGTGCAGCGCGAGCAGTCGGTTTTTTCAACCAAGAAACTCGCTAGCAGACGCTGCCTGCGTCGGCGTCGCGAGGCGAGAGGGGGGGGGGAGAGGGGGGGACGCGCATGCGCAGTGGGAGTGTGAACGCCGCGGGCAGGGATGCCCAGAGGAGAGAGGGGGGAGCGTAGGAGAGGAGAGAGAGGGGGGGACGCGCATGCGCAGTGGGAGTATGGACGCCGCGGGCAGGGATGCCTAAAGGAGAGAGGGGGGAACGTAGGAGGGGAGAGAGGAGGGGAGGCGCATGCGCACTGAGGGTGTGGTTGCCGCGGGGAGGGATGCCTAGAGGAGAGAGAGGGGGAGAGGAGGTTTTTTATTTTTATTTTTTTTTAAAGGTTTGCGCATGCGCAGTAAGGGTGGTCACGCCGGCACACCACCACCACCACCACCGGATTAAGCTTCGCCATAAGATGCTTCACATCTAAAATAAACTTTAGCTGTGTTACTAATAGTCGCGGGCTCCAGCTTTCACGAACCATACTCGGTGGAGTGGTCAGAGTTCAAAGCTCCGGCTGCCTCTCGTACGCAATGTTATGCGCTCGCGAGGGTCAAACAGTCGAGCAGCCAAGTACACTGTATGACGAAACACATATATGCTATTTTCTTTTGGCGACACATAATTCAACGTAATTCTACACGATTAAGAAGGAAGTGCAGGCAAAACGATAAAAGAGAGAACGCAATATATATCTGAAAGAAAAGAGTTCGCACGATATGACGATAATCAATGGCGTCCAGTCGATGGAAAGGAGCCGCGAAGAACGCACGACTCAACTGTGTCGCTTCTTGAATTGCGATATGCTCATTTTTTCACCGACGCTGCCCTTTCGGAGCAGGTGCAGGTTTTTCTTTGCGCCGCAAGAGGAAGACTCGGCTGGTCTCGCACTGGATCGGCGTCTGCTCGCTTCGTCTTCCACGCCGGTCGACGTCGTAGCGCCGCCAGTCTTAGCGCCACCAGTCCCAGCAGGGCCACCAATAATAGCGCCACTAATCCCAGCAGCAGCAACGGGGGGCCTTCTTTGCCTCCTTGGACTGACCCGGGTCCGGTGGCGACGGGGGAAATAGCGCCGTGTAGGCGGGTACGGGATCAGGTTCATGATGGTGGTGGTGGTGCTGGTGGTCGTGGTGATGGTGATGATGATCAGCAGAGTGGGCTGCTGACGTGGACCACGGAGCCGTGCAGATTGGTAGGTCGGCGATGGTACTGGTACCTTCGGGGTGGAACGTCGAATCGGCGAAGCAGCGCCAGTAGTCGCGGAAGTAGCCGCACCGGTAGCAGGCCGCGGCCGCTTCCGAGGCCACGAGCTGGCCGCCCAGGCTGACAACCATGCACAGCGTGCGGTACGGGAACTGCTGTCCCCGCTCGCTGTCGTACATGGGCAGATGCAAGAGCGCCGGCAGGCCCGCCTCCTTCTCGCCGCACAGGAACCGTAGGGCCAGGCCCAAGCAGAAGCCTGTGCCGCCAAGGCGTGTATACATTATACTACACTTGGTTCACGGTAAGTTAGAAACTGTCTAATGAGACGTTTTGCAAAGGGGTCTGCAAGTTTCTGATTGGAATTTTCGGGTCCAGCTTTGTTGCTTCAAAAATTAGTGACTAACCCTGCCTAATCAGGCAATGAAGCAGAACACCAAAGATAGTGTGACTTGCGCCATGCAAAAGTCAGCAACATGCAACATGGCTGAAGTCATCGTATAGTGCGCTGGCATATTTCTTAAATGTGAGTAAAGTTAGCTGCAGGGACCCTTGGTGCCTCTTGGATCGCCGTTCGCACTGCCTAGTGAGCAACAACAAAAAGGAAAGGACGATATAAAAAAAAACGTGGTTGATCCCTCCGTCATAGGAATCGGCATAACACGAAAGTGAAACGTGTCCTTACAGAAGTAGTTGAATGTTTACTGTACATTGATATAAGATAGCTTGCACAACGTCTACTATACTCCATCTCACAATTACCTTGCAGCCCTGCTGAAGCTACGAGGAGTAAACAGGCGGTGTCCTTGCGCAGCACATAATATAGTCCCGGGCTTAACTCTCATTATCAACGAGGTGCAAGTGTTTCAGCTGTGCTTCTCGCATGAAGCGTTACGGCGCTACGTGGCACGTTAGGCCCTTCACGCATGCACGTCGAAATTTCTGAAATAATGAAGAGATTACCGGCTGGTCGCCGTAATAACCACCCTAACCTCGGTGACGTAGAGCAACATGGCAGCCCCCATACACCCCCGATGATTTTTACTGGCTCTCTGCCCCAACAGCAAGAAATAAGTGGCATAATCTGTCATCGCTTAGTCTCATCTAACGCTGAGGGCTGATAATCAGGTATCTTCTTTCGCTATTATTTATATCGCTCGTTTGTTTTGTTGCTGCTAGGACTACTGAGGCGATGCCAAGCCGTAAAAGTGGTTTGATGTTAACTGAGCAGATGTCGCCACAACATTAGCGTCGGTGATGCGTTGACGATGCGAAATACCCTTAATGTCTATATCGTTTTCTGTGCCAATCATTTGCTGTTCCACTCAAGAATGATACGTGATAGCTGCTGAAAGGGCGTCGACCACGCTGACAAAAAAGAACTCGGTGAAAACGCCGGTATGAACGCTGTTATGAAAAGAACCGCGTTCCTCACAAACGCCAGCGAACACGCCTTGCACAAGTGGGTTTCTGAACATAAAGAAACAACTAGGTGGCGTTCCCGCAGAGGTTTTTGCGTTTTGTTCTAATTGGAGGGAGTAAGTATCGACAAGGTAGGCGAGCCGACGCCAGAGAGACGACAAGCAGACGACGCGACGCGGAAGAACACGTCTCGAGGGGTCTTTCACCTTTCCTATTGGCTAGCAAGCCCTGCAGCTTCCACAGTGCTGCAAGGTACTTCTGAGATGGAGTATAGTGTTTGACAGTTATAGCACCGTTTAACGTGGATGCATGCACGTTGACGCTTGGTGGTACATCTGTATCCCGACGACTAACGTCCATAATCAATGATTAAACATACCCTTGTAGTCATAGATGCTTGCGGCAGCTGTTCTGTGAGAGCGGAATTAGAGAAAGCGGTGTGACAGCTAGAACAGCGTCACTGATTGGACGCCGAAGTTGGGCTAAGGTCGCCTACTCGCGGCATGTTAGAGTTATTGAACAACGCTGCCCGACTAGAGGGAAACGCAACGCGCGTCCTGTCTTCCCCGTTGGCCGGCTGCGGTTTTTCGCGCAGAGCTACGGCCACGCGACGCGCTCGCGCGTTGCAGAGCTATTTTTGGTATGGACCATGGAGGAAGGAAGACTGAGGAGAGGCGGTTACGTCACATATTGTGAAGCCAGAAGTGGGGGAGGGCAGAGGGCTCCTCCTCACAAGGTAGCGTACTCGCGCACGCGCATCTGGCGCCGGCGAGAGGGAGGCGAGCCACGCGAGCCGATGTCGGACGCGATAGAAGAGCTGGAAAAGTGAAACTTTTGTGCCGATTAAGAGCAAACGTGCTGCGATACTCGCTTGTAGAGTGCCTGGGTGCTACTCGCAACCTCATTACGGCCCATAGTGTGCATTCACAATAAACATGCAGCTTTGCATTTTGTGTTTAATCCGCTGAATGCAAGACAGCAACGGTGCGACTCGGCCGGATAATCGCCACGGACAGGCCGCTTTTTTCTGCAGCTACGGTAAGTTCGGGGTACGGGACACAATGTAACAGTGAAATCTTATTTCGTCGTGCTATTTAACAAGATGAAGCGCCTCCGAATCATTGTTTGCCCGTGTGTGTCACGATACGTTCGCACGAGTATTCGCAGCAGCGCGGGTCCGCCGACTGCGACCATATCGTAAAACGTAAACAGGATGCGATAATTCAAACAATAAATCGCCTTACTGTGTCGAACACTATTGGGTCAGGCACGTCTGTAATTCTTGACTCTGGAAGCTTCGGTGAGCACACTGGGCCACTGCTTACCGATAGCTGTGACCGTCGTACACGGGAACGGGTCACCGCCGCGTCTCGCGCGGCCGTTCTCGTCTTGGAATTGTAGCCTTCCATCGCTGAGGCAGGCAATAGCACAGTGCCGAAGAAAAACAGCGAAGCTGCGGCGCCAACCGTTTTCGGAGGAGCGGTCGCGGGCTTCGAAAACAACGGCAGAGCTAGCGGCTACCTACCTGGTCCTGGCTTGGCTAGGCTTTTACCCTCTCCCCTGTCTCGTTCCAAAGCCTAGCTATACTATAGTATACATGGCTTTCTATCTCTTCTTTCGACCGCAGCAATATGAATTAAACTCGCAGACGTGAATACCAACGCTCACTGTAGGCTTCCTACACATTGCATAATCTTTGAAGTGCAACAGCTGCATACAAAAATGGGCATGCGGAACTCCAGCCGACTCTCTCAGCAGCGCGGTCATATGGGTGGTGATGCAGACGACACGAGACGACGGCGTGACCAAGGAATCCCACAAGCCCCCCGCAAAAGCACGTGACTTCCTCCACACTTCTCGTTCACTGCAGCTCGGATAGAGGGCCCCTCCTTAGCTTTCCTTCCTCCGTGGTATGGACGGATGCTCTGAGCGAGGCCGATGCTAGGGGTAAGGTCGCCACCTGGCCAGTGTGTTAAAGCGTTGACAAAATTGCCCTTTTCCTATTCGAAACGCGCCGAATGGGACGAACGCGTAGAAACGACGCTTCGAAGGAACTAATCGTGCATTTCACGGTCATAACGCATTACTTCACTTTAGCAACAGCCCTGTGAGATGACAGTGGTAGATATAAAATGCTTTTTTTTATGGCCTACAAAGTATGTGATCGTGGCGCAGTGGATAGCGTGCCCGGCATTTCTCGTCGCGGACCAAGAGGTCGTAGGTTCGACTCCCGTTCACGGAACTTTTTTTCTTTGTCTTCTGATCATGCGTATTTTTTCGACGTCATTTCCGTGACGGAAATACGTCACTCAAATCTTGGTGGACCCCGGCATAAAACACTTTCGTGTTAAAAAAAACAAAAAAAAACATGGCTTATCCCTCTGCCAAGGAATCAGTATAACACGAAAGTGAAGCGTGTCTTGACAGAGGTAGTGGAGCGTTTATTGTGTGTTGTTTCGCCACAAGGGCGAAGGAATGAATGCTATAGCAACAAATTGTAATGCCACGGAAAGCAGCTTGAAACTTGCAGCGCGCTCCTCATGCATGGAAGGACGCACCAAAGGAACATACACAGGACGAGCGCAGACTAACAACTGTCCACAGCTCGACACTTAAAACGCTCTGCTCAAACACAAAGGAGGACGCACGAAGCGAACGTACAAGTATACACACAGGACGAGCACAAACTAACAACTGTCACAAATGATACTTTGTGTGTGAGCAGCGCGCTCCTTTCGCAAACGCGGCCGCTGCAGCGAACGACGTAACCTTCGTGCTCTCTGTAACTTCAACGCAAACGCGGTAAAAGCACAAAACCGTACAAACCGCCCCCCATCACGAGGCACGAATGACCACGCCCTGTAGAGCCGCGCGCGCATCACAACGCGTAGGGCGACGACCTTCAAAGAGCGCCCTCAGCGCCCTTCGTACCATCTCGCTAATGATAACAAGAACACGCTGAAGCCACCGAGCTCCGAGTACTGCCAACGGTAAATGGTGTATGTAAATAGCTCGCTGTTGGTAAGCGCCCACCTCTCTTCTCCTCTCCTACGCTCCCCCCCTCTCTTCTCTAGGCATCTCTGCCCGCAGCGTCCACACTCCCGCTGCGCATGCGCGCCCCCCCTCTCTCTCTCTCCTACGCTCCCCCCCCCTCTCCCTCTCGCCTCGCGACGCCGACACAGGCAGCGTCTGCTAGCGAGTTTCTTGGTTGAAAAAACCGACTGCTCGCGCTGCACAACCGTTCACTGGCCACCCCGTATATATGGCAATGAATCTTGACCTCCAAGGTGGTGCCGGTGGGAGATTTCTCCTGTGCGTTGTTGAACAATAAAAATTCGCAGCGTGCGCGTTAACTAAAAGCGGTCTGCGGCGGAGCTCGGCGGAGCTATATATGGAAAAAAAAATAAATAAAAAAAATAAAAAAAACAAGAAAAAGCAAAAAAAGAAAAGGCGCTGCGCCGTGCTCCCGACCGGGCTGCAGAAATTAGGCGCCTTTTCCTTCTTCGAACCACAACCACCATATATAAATGGAGTGAAGCGCGCGCGAAATGCATTCGCATTTCCTCACGATTCCCTTTGGGGAGGTGGGGGCTTTTTCTTCCAGTTCTCTTTGCCATATGTTAGTGCATATTGTACAACGTCATATCCATGACGGCATTACGTCAGTGGAGCCGTGCTGGACCCCGGAATAAAACACTTTCTCGTGTTAAAAAAATTAGCGCAGCTTGCACTAAGTCGCTCAAGGCTGGGCCGCGGCAGAGCTAGCGGGTACCTACCTGGTCCTGTCTTGGCTAGGCTTTTACCCTCTCCCCTGTCTCTTTCCAAAGCCTAGCTATACTATAGTATATATGGCTTTCCATCTCTTTCTTTCTCTGTCCCCTTCTTTCTCTGCCTTTCTATCTTATGCTCTCTTTCTTCCCTTTCTTTATATTTCGTTTTTTCTCTTTCTTTCCAGTCTCTTTCTCTCTCTCTCACTTTGTCTACCTTCTCCTGTCCTTTACCTCCTCCTCATCGTCACATCCCTTTTCTACTCCTTTGCCATGCTGGACAATATGTACTATACTATACTATAATATAATATACTATACTGTACTATACTATACAAGGTTTTGCTATCCTCTCCTACCGTGCCTGGATAGGCGAGTGGTTACGACGCTCGCAATTGGATCGTATGTACGCGGGTTCGTATGTCACCTCGCGAAACAAATATTTTCGCCAAGATCTTCTCTTTCTCTCTTTCTTTCTCTCTCGATTTTCTTTCTCTCTCTGTAGGACAAATCGGCGCAGCGGGAGAGTGCGCGTCTGGTGCACACATTCGCGGAGCGAAGCAGATGACGAAGAGGAGGACGAAGAGAGCGCGCGCCGGCCGAGTTATTGCATTGCACGCGCTAGAAATGTAGAGGCCACTCACGATGACGATGGTTTATGCGAGCGCATAACGGCATTTAACGAAAAGCGGAACAGCTCCGCTGCAACACAGCGCAGCCGAGAAACTCACCGAGTACCGAACCATAGGCGTTGGTCATGCCGGGCAGATAGAACAAGGCGACGAACTGCGGGAAGAGCAGCACGTACACCAGGTCCGACGAGAGCGTCCACAGGGCGTACACCGAGCTCACCTGGAGGGCACACAGCGTCGCCACCGCGCCGATGATCGTGACCATGCAGCGAAGCACGACGCACACTTCCATGTCTGAGGCCTGCGAAAGGGCCAACAATGGAGGAATGTCACTGAGTGAGCCAAGGTGTGCTGGGAACAAATATATGTAATATTTTATCGTTTGTCCATTTTGTGTTACTGATTCTTGCGATTCCTAATGAATGGGCCAACAGCGTTGCCTACGAACTTACAGGCGGGGCCGCTATTACATATCGCTTTGATTCTGCTGCATTGGAGGATCTGCAAAGGGATACGCCCACGACCAGTGCCTCCTATATGACTTCGTCTTGTTGGTTGGGCCGATACCCGAGACGGCATATACCGTGCCATGGTGTATGCCGTCTCGGTGTATGCGCACCGTACATGGTGTATGGTGTACCGTACATGGTGTATGCACACCATGTACCCAGCGGCGACCGTAGGTAAAATGCATGGGCCGCGCTGCGGGGAGGACCCCCCGCGGCCGAATAACTGTTGCCACCCTGCCAGGAAGATGCTCTTTCGCACCGCTGCAAATGCTTGTCCGTGACTGTGTTCGCGCTTTTAGATGCGAAGCATCTTATGCTCGGGGCTATGTTCGTCCCTCCCGCGTCCCCCGTCCCGCGTCCCGCGTCCGGCCACTTTCATGAAGTAGGGAAGCACCCATTATGCAAACGAGAACACTGTAGTAATATGAAGGCCGTCAACCACTACCACAGTCATGAGTCATGGCCGAGAGCACAGAGAAGCTGCTTAGCAATGGGTAGGCAGGTGGTGTCGTCACCCAGGTTGACCCCATTCCTTGATCTTGCTTGCATGTGTTTGGAGGGGGCTTAGTCCGTCCCTCTTTCCCGCGTCCCACACCACCACAGCGCATACGCGTCCCCTCCCCCTCTCTCTCCTACGCTCACCCCCCTTTCTCTTCTCTTGGAATCTGCTACTCTACGGAGCGGCCCCCCGCGTCCCACACCCCCCCACAGCGCATGCGCGTCCCCTCCCCTATCCTCTCCTACGCTCACCCCCTTTCTCTACTCTAGAAATCATCTACTCTACGGAGCGGCGCCCGCGTCCCACATCCCCACAGCGCATGCGCGTCCGCTCCCCCCCTCTCTCCTCTAGGAATCCTCTACTCTACGGAGCGGCTCCGGCGTCCCACACCTCCACAGCGCATGCACGTCCCCTCCCCCCTCTCTCTCCTCTCCTACCGTCCCCCCGTCCTCTGCTCTAGGAATCCTCTACGGAGCGGCGCGCACTACAGGTGGTGTGACAGCTGCATACTCCGCTGGGGGTCGCCACGGTAGTTCCGCGGTATGAAAATTACGGAGCGCGCGCACCTCATTCTCTCGCCTGTGCAGCGCCGCGATGAGCGCCCGGACCGGTGCCGTGAAATGAGAGCGGCGACGTTCCTCCCGCTCAAGCATACTCCCCGCTGCTTCGCATCCACACATGGTTCCCTTTAGCGGGAGATGGGGAATTTTAGGGGCGAAGCTCCTCTTAGTCTAACCTTGCCACGCGTCAGGCGTAACCGGCAGTATCTCCCGAACAGAATCTCCCCAGGTTGCCCAGGTAACTCCCCAGTGTCGCCCAGGTTGACTCCATTCCTTGATCTTGCTTGGATGTGCTTGCGGGGGCTTAGTCCATCCCTCCTTGCCGCGTCCCACAACCCCACAGGGCATGCGCGTCCCCTCCCCCTCTCTCTCCTCTCCAACGCTCACCCCCCTTTCTCTCCTCTAGCAATCCTCTACTGTACGGAGCGGCGCCCGCGTCCTACACTGCTCCAGAGCATGCGCGTCCCCTCCACCTCTCTCTCCTCTCCAACGCTCACCCCCTTTCTCTCCTCTAGCAATCCTCTACTGTACGGAGCGGCGCCCGCGTCCTACACCTCTCCAGAGCATGCGCGTCCCCTCCACCTCTCTCTCCTCTCCAACGCTCACCACCTTTCTCTCCTCTAGGAATCCTCTACTCTACGGAGTGGCCCCCGCGTTCCACATCCCCACAGCGGATGTGCGTCCTCTCCTCCTCTCTCTCCTCTACGCTCACCCCCCTCTCTCCCCTCTAGGAATCCTCTACGGAGCCATATAAGAACCCCTATCCCTCCACTTCACCGACCATAAAGCGTTATAATGAAGGGGGACCGGAAGCCACGTCTAGCTACCATTTACGCATAAATAAAATTTCTTGTATATATACACACAGTGTTTGTCACGTCTTTGATGATGTACTGGACGAAAATTCACGGAATATTCACGGTTTACCGATGAACCTCCAGAGCTTCGCCCACTCATCATCATTCACTCCGTGGATATGCTGTGATTTTTTTCATCGGTATCGCTTTTTGAATGTTTCATCGGTATCCCTAATGAGATGTTTGGTTATACCGCGTGCGTATACGCTCACAATGCACGAGGCTACTCACAGCCGGTCGCAGAAGGAAGTGGTAGATGTTCCTTGTGAAGAGTGACGACGCGCTCAGCATGGATGAGTCGACGGATGACATGACGGCGGCCGTGATGGCGATATGGCCCAGCACGGCGACCGACCCTGGCGTCATGTAGCGGAGTGCGTAGAGCAGCACTTTGTGGCGCTCGCCCTCCGCCAGGTCGAAAGGGCCGCGGTAACCGGCCGCCGTGAAGTCTGCGGGAACGCAGAGTGTACATCATCATCATCATCATCATCATCATCATCACCACCATCGTCAACATCAATGGTAAACGTGGGTCTTAAAATTGTGAAGATTCCTATCGATTTTGGCGCAGGTTGGTAAGTTAAGTATATTTGTGTGCTCACTTCAAACATGCAATTATTTTTCATACCTGTTGTATTCAAGACATGAAACTTTTCATGTTCCTTTATAGGAGGAAGACGTATCCAAAACTGAGAAAATTACTAAATAATTCAGCAAGTTACAATAATCTGGAATAAATACTGTACGCGATCAAAAAAGAATGTACTTTATAAACACATTTGAGCAAAAGTTGTGGTGTGTCGAACATTCGCCAGTGAGTCGATCTCAAGCTGGGATTTCGCTCCCGAATGTTCAACACACCGGAAATTTTGTTCAAATGAGTTTAGAAAGTCCATTATTGTTTTATTGTGAACGGCTGTCATCCCAAATTATTGTTATACGTGATTTACTTCGTAACTGTCTAAGTTTACGAAAAATCTTGCTCCAGAAAAGGCACAATGAATGCTTGACATTTGCAAAATACATGTCATTCTAAAAAAATAATAGCATATCCGAAATTAGCACACCAATATACATAAACCCAAAAAGTTTTATTAAAATAGATCAAGAATAAAAAAAAATGAGTTTTTTAAAGTGCAGCCTCCCCCCCTCAAAGGGATACTGATAAAAAATTTTAGTTGCCGTTTTACTGCGCCAAATGCGTCCGCCGCGGTTGTGCAGAGGTTACGGCGCTCGGCTGCTGACCCGAAGGTCTCGGGTTCGATTCCGGCCGCGGCGGTCGCATTGCGATGGAGGCGAAATGGTAGAGGCCCGTGTACTGTGTCAGTGCACGTTAAAAAAAAACACCAGATGGTCGATATTTCCGGAGCCCTCCACTACGGCGTCTCTCATAATCATATCTTGGTTTTGGGACGTTAAACCCCAGATATTATTATTATTCTGCGCCACATGCGGTCTGCATTTTTCTACGCCAAACCCAATCTTCTCAAGATCCTAAAAAAAAGGTACCGGTAAGAACGAGCGCGGCCTGAAAAATAAATTACAACCCTGCTTTCAAAAGCTAGTTTGTATTTCTACTGTACGCTGACGTCACTACATGGTATGAGCTTCTGGTCACATGCTCGCGCAAGATGGCGTGGCGCTTCTACGGCCGCTGCGCTTAGTGGCTCCGTTGGTGACGGACAAGCGGCAATATCGTATGTTTCTCCACGTGACTTCATCAAAACCAGCCATATTGGTGCGTGAGGTCACCAGTATTGTTACTGTAGTTTGACGTCACGGTAGTGTCGATGTCAGTAGGCACGCGATGCGTAAAATTGATTTTAATGACAAAATAAAACATCTCGGCATTCCCTGAGATTCCCATTGGTCAGAGCCGTCTCTGTACAGAAGGTCTGTAAGGAGGTGAAAAGTCGGCTCCGAAAATTGGTACCAGTACCGGTTGAAAGAGTAAAGGTTCTTGAAGCATCTCATGGGCACAAATAGTCATATTGTATAAACTAGTGTGTTATTCTATTATATTGTTATAACAGTTGGTAGAAAATGTCCGACATGAAAGTGGCCATGACATCCAATTTTCGATCATAATCTGTGTTGTGTGGGTTAATTCTCGTGCATTCACAAACAAGCTGGTCGAACACTTAATTAATCGTTATTTGTATAAACACACAAGTAGACTGAGAGTCGGGTAACACTGGCGCGCTCGCGAGCCATGACATATGAAGCTGCTTGCCGTGCGAGCGTTTGCATTGCGGAGAACAATTTTGCGGCCAACAATTTTGTTCCGTGCTCAGTTGCGCATGCTGTAAACCTATTCCAGCCTCTCATTGAAATTGAGCGATTGGCAAAGGCTGCAACTTTCATAGAAGGCTACGGCTGCGCTCCATGAAGCACATGAAGTCATACACGCCATGGCAAAATGGCGGTCGCCATTTGACTTCTATAGGGCTCGTTTTGCACTGATATATTATTTTACAGTCCATTTTTCATGTGTATAGGCACGATAGACGCTTTACTTCTATTCTTCGCTGCAAACCGCAAATTCTTGGATGACCGTATAGTGACCCCTTTAACCAGCAGTTGGAAACATTAGGCGAACTTATCGAACTTTATCCCCAGCCGGTATAGTATCCCTAGTCGTTCGAATAATTACACGTTTCCGTACGGAATGCTTATAAAGTCGATATATTTGCCATATATTTGCGTATGGATCTTACGGAAACATATGAAATAATTGGAATGACATAGGGAATGTTTCAGTATAGGAATACCACGGTAACGGTAGATTGTCACACGAATAATTAAAAGAAAAAGCTTATTTTGTGTCATCGTGCGTAGTTCGACCTATTAACAGCTTTATTGGATTGTCTATACGACTCAACTTTACATCTTCAAAATCTGGCTCGAAAATACTTCTTTGACGCAGACATATAAATCTGACCGAAAATCAGCTTCCGAAGCCCCGCTTTACTCGACACGAAGTGCTCCCCATTAAAGAAGAGCAAGAAGCGTACTGGTAGTCTTGGCAACAGCACCGATGATGATCGACGGCATGGCCAGGAAGACGCAGCCCAACGCCGTCATGTACGAAAACATTTTGGCGTTGAACACGGATCCGGTGCAGAGCACGCGTTGAAAGTACACCTGCGTAAAGTGACAGATTCAATCATCGATTCGCATAATCAATCGATTCAGGGAGGAGGAGGAATCAACTTTATTTTAAGAAATTTAAAAAAAAATGAAAAAGAAAAGGTCCGGCGAGTTTTTCGGGGATTTGGGCTAATATCCCCGCCTAGGTGTCGGCCACGAGCCCTTGAGCTCTGGCGGCTGCCTCGGCCCGCTGGACGGCCCACAGTTGGTTCTCGAGGGCATGGCTGAACAGTGCGGTCTCCCAACGCGTTCGGTTCGAGGCTGCGTCCCCGTCTGGAGCCCCACCTCTGTCACACTCCCATAACATATGTTCCAGGGTTGCCCTGGCCTCGCAAAACTTGCAGCGTGACGGATAAAGCTCTGGGTAACAGAGATTCAAGATCACTGGGCTCGGAAACGTTCCGGTCTGCAGCTGTCGCCACGTGACCGCCTGCTTTTTGTTCAGTTTTTGGTGTGGTGGCGGAAATTTGCACCTGGCCAGTCTGTAATTCTGTGTAATGTCCTTGAAACTTGTAAGGCGATCCTCCCACTCCCACTCCTCACCCGACGTCGCGGCCGAGACGGCGGCGGTGTTGACGGTGGCGGCTCGGTCCGTAAGCCCTCGAGCCGCCCCGTGCGCCGCCTCGTTGCCGGCGAGCGAGGTAGTGTGGGCGGGCGCCCACAAGATGTAAACGTCCTTATTTTCGGTTTTGCCCGCAAGTAAAATTCTTAACGCCTCGGGGGGAGAAGCGGCCGTTGGCGAAGTTGCGGACTGCCGTCTGGGAGTCGCAGATGACCACTTCGGCCGCGGTGGTGGCCACTGCGAGCGCGATAGCCACTTCCTCCGCTGTCTCCACGTGTTCCGTGCGTACCGTGACGCTAGTCTGGCAAGCTTTCTGATGGTCTATTACCGCGACCGCAAAGCCGCGCCTGCGCACATACCTGGCCGCGTCCACGAACACTGCGTCTCTAGATTTGCCATACTTCCTCTGTATGTCCTGTGCTCTCTTTTCCCGCCTACCCCTGTGGTATTCGGGGTGCATGTTTTTCGACAAAGGAAGGATGACCAACCTATCCCTGACGTTGCTTGGTATGTCGAGTTTGACACCATGCTGAGCGTGATAGCCGATTCCTAAACTCTCTAGTATGTGTCTGCCCGTCGCGCTCTTGGAAATGCGTTCGTACTGCGCTATGGTCTGTGCCTCTATCAATGCCTCCAGTGTGTTGTGGAGACCCAGATCTAATAATTTACTCGTGCTCGTGTTGATCGGTAGTCCTATCGCCTGTTTGTAAGCCTTCCTGATTAAGCCCTCAATCTTTGTCTTCTCCGCTACCTGCCACTTGAGGTAGGATGCTACATACGTTATTCGGGTCATTACGAAGGCCTGAACTAGCCTTATCATGTTGCCCTCTTTCATCCCGCTATGCCGGTTTGCTATGCGTCTCAGTAATCTGATGGTCTGAGCGACCGCGCCTTCTAGTCTTCTGATGGTCTCACCATTGTGGCCGTTTCCCGCGATGTGTAAGCCGAGAACGCGTATATTGTCTACCCTTGGCACGGGTCGCCCGTCGGACGTCGTTAGTTCTATGTCGCTATTGGGACCTTCATCATGCACCTCACCGTTCGGCTTGCGGCCCCTTCGCGTGGGTTTGTAGACTAAAAGTTCTGATTTTTCTGCAGAGCATCTGAGGCCGGTGTTTTGTAAGTATTGCTCAACGGTCTCGATCGCACGTTGCAACGTCTGTTCTATGTGCCCGTCGCAGCCCTCCGTAACCCACAACGTAATGTCGTCGGCGTAAAGGCTGTGATGGAGCCCTTCGATTTCTTGTAGCTTGGCTGGCAACCCCACGAGAACTATATTGAAAAGCATGGGCGATATCACCGATCCCTGCGGTGTACCGGCGCTACCCAATTCTATTTCCTCGGAAGTAAGCTCCCCGAAAGTAAGCTTGGCCTTTCTATTCATGAGAAAATCTCGAACGTAGTTGTACGTTCGTTCGCCGAGGCCGAGTTCCTGCATTTTGGCCAGTACGGTTGCGTGCGTTACGTTGTCAAAGGCCTTCTTCAGGTCCAGGCCAAGTATGGCCTTGGTGGACCTCGTTGGGCTATCGATCACCATCCGCGTTCCAGCTCTTAAATTGACGGACCCTTTGTAAATTGGAAAGTGTATTCCGTGAACGCCTGGGTCCATTGAGACGGCGTCCGTCAGAATGATTGCAAACTCTGGGCACAGCGACGCTACGCAAGCAAAGCGCGAGCGCTATAGAGTCCGACGCGACCGGCGTTCCGTCTGCGCGTCCCGGCGGCCACCTGGCTCCGTGCCAGAGCTCGGATGGACGGACGGACAGACGGATGGATGGACGGACGGATGAACAGACAGACAGACGGACGGACAGACGGACGGACGGACGCCGGACGGAGGTCGGACGGACACCGGACGGACGTCCGACCTCCGTCCGGTGTCCGTCCGTCCGTCCGTCTGTCCGTCCGTCTGTCTCTCTGTTCATCCGTCCGTCCTTTAGCGGGAGATTACACCATCTCCCGCTAAAGGGAACGATGTGTAGATGCGAAGCAGCGGGCGCTAACGCTTACACTGGCGGCGGCCTTGACGCTGGCGCTCATCGCAGCGTTGCACAGGAGAGAAACCTGGGGGGCGCAAAGCATGCAGTGATGGACCGGTGTTTCCTACTGGAACATCCCAATCGCTGCTAATGGGCAATGAGAGATAGAAGACTCGGACTGGACACAGAGACCCGCAGTCCGCTTTTAGTTAACGCGCACGCTGCGAATTTTTTATTGTTCGACAACGCACAGGAGAAATCTCCCACTGGCACCACCTTGCAGGTCAAGATCCATTGCCATATATACGGGGTGGCCAGTGAACGGTTGTGCAGCGCGAGCAGTCGGTTTTTTCAACCAAGAAACTCGCTAGCAGACGCTGCCTGCGTCGGCGTCGCGAGGCGAGAGAGGGGGGAGCGTAGGAGAGGGGAAGACGCGCATGCGCAGTGGGGGGTGTGGACGCCGCGGGCAGGGATGCCTAGAGGAGAGAGGGGGGAGCGTGAGAGAGGAGAAAGGGGGGGAGCGTAGGAGGGGAGAGAGGGAGGGGACGCGCATGCGCAGTGAGGGTGTGGCCTTCACGTGGAGGGATGCGTAGAGAAGAGAGAGGTGGAGAGGAGGTTTTTATTTTTTTAATGGGTTGGCGCATGCGCAGTGGGGGTGTGGACGGACGGACGGACGGACGGACACCGGACGAACGGACAGACGGACGGAAGGACGGACACCGGACGGACGGACACCGGACGGACGTGAGCATGAGACATTAAAGGCTTTCGCCTTAATATCCCGAAGCAGGACTGGGCCTGCGAGACGCACTGTGGAGGAAATTCGTTTTGCCAACGTGGGGCTCCTTAACACGCACCTACACCTAGTACGCGAGCATTTCGCCATTTCACCTCAATCGCGAAGAGGCTGCCGCGGTTGGGAATTGATCCGGCAACCTTAAAGGGGCCCTGCAACACTTTTACATGGCCTCATCACAGGAGCTTGTTACCTCATAAATCGACGGCCTAAAAAAATTTTTTTAGGGGCGAAGCTCCTTAGGGTGTGGGTCGTTCCCTCCTCCGTTTGTATGTAGTATGTATGTAGCCACCTGTAGTTTATGAATTGCTCAATAGATGGCGTTATGTGTATATGTCCTTGGAAATAATATCAGTAGATGGCGTTAGTGGTTCCACTAACGTGGGTTAGTGATTACCGCTAGAGGAGATATAATAAAAGGGGCTCGCTCTTGGCGCGCTTTCTCTTTCGCTCGGAGTCGCCCCACTCATCATCATTCACCTCGTGGATGGCGCTGTTTAATTGGGATCGTCGGGCCGACGCGGTACTCGGAGTCGAGCACCGGAGGTGGACTCCATCGTGATCAACGGTGAGGTGAACTGAGGCACAACCCATAGCAAAGGACGCGTGGCTTTCACAACTCACAGCAGCGTTCTGTGGCGATGCATGCGGAGGCGAGGCGTTGCGTCGAGCACTGGTGTGGACTTCGGCGTCTGAGTAGGTGGCATCGTCTTCCGATGCCGTGAAACGCGAAATGGCGTTGTCGCTAAGGCTGGGAGCGCCCGGCACACAAGTCGGCGACGCTCGTGCCCAGCTCACGATCGAACACCCAGGATCATGCGAAGACGTGACACGTGTTGTCACGTCTTTTCATGATCGAGTGGGCAATGCACGGGGGGGATTCACGGTTACCCGAATGATCCCTCCGAGCTTCGCCCACTCACCATCATTCACTTCATGGATATGCTGTGATTTTTAAGGCGAAAGCCTTTAATGTCTCATGCTCACGTCCGTCCGGTGTCCGTCCGGGGTCCGTCCGTCCGGTGTCCGTCCGTCCATCCGGTGTCCGTCCGTCCGTACGGTGTCCGTCCGTCCGGTGTCCGTCCGGTGTCCGTCCGGGGTCCGTCCGTCTGGTGTCATCCGGTGTCCGTCCGTCCGGTGTCCGTCCGGGGTCATTCCGTCCGGTGTCGTCCGGTGTCCGCCCGGTGTCGGTCCGGGGTCCGTCCGTCCGGTGTCGTCCGGTGTCCGTCCGGGGTCCGTCCGTCCGGTGTCCGTCCGTCCGGTGTCCGTCCGGTGTCGTCCGGTGTCCGTCAGGGGTCCGTCCGTCCGGCGTCCGTCCGTCCGTCCGTCCGTCCGTCCGTCCGGCGTCCGTCCGTCCGTCCGTCCGGTGTCCGTCCGGGGTCCTCCGTCCGGTGTCGTCCGGGGTCCGTCCGCCCGGCGTCCGTCCGTCCGTCCGTCCGGTGTCCGTCCGGCGTCCGTCCGTCCGGTGTCGTCCGGTGTACGTCCGGTGTCCGTCCGTCCGGTGTCGTCTGGTGTCGTCCGGTGTCCGTCCGGGGTCCGTCCGTCCGGTGTCCGTCCATCCGTCTGTCTGTCCATCCGTCCCTTCGTCCGTCCGTCCGTCCGTCCGTCCGAGCCCTGGCACGGAGCCAGGTGGCCGCCGGGGTGCGCAAACGGACGCCGGTCGCGTCGGACTCTACAGCGCTCGCGCTTTGCTTGCGTAGCGTCGCTGTGCCAAGCGTTTGGAATCATTCTGACCGACGCCTTCTCAATGGACTCAGGCGTTCGCGGAACACACTTTGGAATTTACAAAGGGTCCGTCAATTTAAGCGCTGGAACGCGGATGGCGTTTGCACGATGCGCAAAGCGCGAGAAAATACGAACGCATGCGAACGGAGGAAGATTAGTCCCGCGTCTCGGTGCGACTCGCCGTAAAAAAATAAACAAGAAAACACGCACACATTAGGTTTGTGTGTTATCCCACTGAGAGTGTAAAAGAAAAAAAGAAATGGGATAGTCAGTCGAATGGCCACACGCTTTCGCAGTACACACTTTGGAATGTACAAAGTGTCCTTCAATTTTTTTAGAATCAGTCCAGTGCTAGCGGAGTTGCAGGGATTAGTCGCACGCTTCAAGCACTTTCTCTCTCTCTTCGTACTAGCGAGTGCACTGAAAGCTACGCATGCACGGGAATGACAAGGGGCCAAGAAGATGCATCCCTCCGCCAGCGCGCTTCATGACCTTGAGCACTTTTCTTCTTTTCTTCGAGCGCGCGTATGACGTTCAGTGTGATCGGAAGCACGGGCGCGGGCACGTGGCGGCCTCCCGCGGCGGCCGCGATTAGTTTGCACCTCACAATGCTCAAATCAGCCAATGGCCGTAGACTGTCGGTTTATGGCGTCATTTGTCGAGAGAAGAGAACGATTTCTAGCTGACTTTGAGAATTGATTTTAAATTACAGGCAGCGTGCTGCGTTGTAACGTTTGGCTCGCATGTTCCCTCAGGAGCCTCGACTACAAATCGGCAGCGTTTTCTGACAATGCTGAAAGTGCTGAGCGACTCCTTCAAGCTCAGCGGCAGTAAGTCATAACCATTACGTCACTAAGAGTGCGATTGCATATCATTGAGAAAGGATATCCGCTGGACGTTGAAACAAACTACTGACATTTGGGCTTACGGTCCAGGCTTCGTCGGAGTAACACAGAAACATGAATACGAACTTTTAATATATTTTATTAGTAGACTAACATAAAGGGTGTTCCTTGCGCGCTGGTCAAAATTTACTAAAAAAGTACATTCTTAAAATGACGCACGCGTTATGGGAAGGCAGCCGAATAATTTCGACCCCCTGAGGTTCTTGAACCTGGTTATGCCGAAAGCATCATATATGCTACGTTCAGCTTTATAGTTCAAAATGCTTATGCAAGCATGAGCAGCTTAAAGGGACACTAAGGAGAAAATAATCGATTTTTATCATATTAGTAAATGACCATTTCAAAATTCCAAAAGAACCACGCTTTCCGCGAGAAGACGCCTGGCAAGCGAGAAAACGCGCAAAAAGGAAATTTGGGTGGCGACGCCACCTTGAGATTCCCGCACTAAACGTTGTGACGTCATAAACTGAAGGTGTCTGCTATGCCCTACGCAGTTCCTAATCAGAAAAACTTAAGTGAATTGTCCTCTGAGGGGGGCCACGAACTTAACATACTAAGTTTCAACAAATTTTGTTGAGCGAATGTCGCCAAAATATGAGAAATGCACTTTGAAATCCGTGACGTCATGCCTGGAGATTTCGGCGCGAAATTTAAAAATGAAACTTTGGCCG
This sequence comes from Rhipicephalus appendiculatus, assembly GCA_030522465.1. Taxonomy (NCBI): domain Eukaryota; kingdom Metazoa; phylum Arthropoda; class Arachnida; order Ixodida; family Ixodidae; genus Rhipicephalus; species Rhipicephalus appendiculatus. Next base: position 1,232 of record JALIZH010018765.1, on the reverse strand, counting down.
TGATTTTCTCCTCTGTTAACGTGCCTAAGAGGACGAAATTAACAACATCAGTGTCTTCATAGTAATTAATCTAAACTGATTTATTATTGCACTTTAGTGTCCCTTTAACTCAAATCCTATAGTTACACGTGAACAAGGTCGTTAATCATTAAATAATTAGCTACTAATGACTTAATCTTCCAACCATACAACATAACACACACACTCTCTCTCTTCTTAAATGGGCTGTCCAAGGTCCAAAGTTAAAACAAATATTGTTTTCCTAATTTTATTCTTGATGTGGGGTTGTGTTTCGTAATTACAGGGTTAACGTGCACCTAAATGTGAATATACAGGTATTTTTGCATTCGCTCTCCGCTGCAAAGAATGGAATTCGACTCCCGGAAATTAGCAACGCAACAGGACCTACCACGGCGGCTAAAGAGGCAATATTGTGTTAATATTCGAATACAAGGTTGTTCGTTACAACGAGCGTTCGACTGTAGTTGCACGTAATTGCTTTAGTAGAGTGCACGGACCTGCCAAGGGATGCCGCCGAAGATGGTCATCAAGAGTTTGTCGATAATCTGGCTGATGTCTTTGTTGTCGACTGAGCCGACCCAGTCATTCCGTGGTGGTCCGACCTTTGCCACGGCCCTGCTGCCCCACAAGAAGAATCCCACGCATACCCACTGCATGTGAAAAAAAAAAAAAGAAGACAGGTTAGTTTCGCCAGAAGTGCTGAGAGCTCGGCTTGTTGGTTGTACATGCTTAGAAAACAGCACGAAAAACACATGACACACAGAAAGAAAAACGCACACAGCGCTGACTCTCAAATTTTGTTGAAAGTCAGCGCTGTGTGCGAAAAAGCACAGGACACACAAAAAAGGGAAGGCACACAGCGCTGATTTTCAACAATTTTTGAGAGTCAGCGCTGTGTGCGTTCCCTTTCTGTGTGTCCTGGGTTTTTCGCGATGTTTTCTAAGTTAGTTTCACCGAAGGAGCGAAGTAATGAGTGTGATAGCAGCAAATCGTAATGCCAAACGAAGAAAGGCTAGCAGCTTCTGTACTATTTTACTTAAAAAAAAAAAAAAAATATATATATATATATATATATATATATATATATATATATATATATATACATGGCAAGTTATCTTTTCATTCACTTTCCTTTCTTCATATTATCTTCATATTTACATTACAATTACTTCTAATAGCTTCCCCTATACTTTCCTTGGCATCTTTGTCTG
>JALIZH010018764.1:0-32364 GCA_030522465.1 Rhipicephalus appendiculatus | reverse complement strand
AGAGGAACTTCTTTATAAAACATAAGACAGAGAATGTTTCGTTACGTTTAATGCTTTGCCGCAACGCTGTTAACTGTCATACTGACTGCCCACGAATAGGCCCAGTGGCCATTTGCCCATACCTAGTAACCCGTGTTACGTAGAGCACTCACCGATTGAAACGAAGCAATTTCGGGCTAAATATCAACGATCCGCTCGTTTCCATCATTTAGAACTTGTGTTGTAACCGCATAATTTAGCCTGCAACGCTGAGATCTGAGTCAACATAAGCTTCGACGATCAAATTCGTAGAGACATGACTCGGTTATTTCAAGCAACTGCATGGGCGTACCCGTCGCTATACTGGATGTTTTTTTTTTTTTTTTTGCCGCGTTTTAACCAGCAATCAGAAAGTAGGGATGATACATGAAAAAAAGAAAGAAAAAGTTAGAGGCGACCCTAATTTTTGACTTAGGTGGCTGGTAATGACACTGCATTTCGGCGTGCGTGTTCCCTGACGTATTCCTTGAGTTGCTGCTTTGTTTCATTGCACTGCTGAAGCGGATCTTGGAGGCCACGCAGAAAGAAGCACGTAGTTGCGATCTGCTCCGCCAGGTGCGGCAGTGATCGCAGATGCTAGCAAGAAAACCGTCTGCTCTTTCAATGAACCCATGCAATTATTTTCATTAATTACCCTGATAGCTAAATGACCTTAGCTTTAAGTAAACTAATGCTGCGATATCATATATATCCGATATAACTCTTAACTTGAACTGCAACCGTGGATTTCGCAACAGTACTTTCTTTAGAAATCTTTCCCTGAATAATAAAAAAAAAACCGGAAGTGCTCAACCAGAAGTGCTTAGAAGAGAAGTAGGAGTGCCACTCATTGCTCGTGACACTGAGGAACAGCCTTGATGGGGAGTAATGCACCGCCCATTAAAGTGGCGCTAGTGTCGACAGGAAAGACGGACACAGTACGCACCCACAGAGGCCACGCGTGTCGGCCACGACGAGGGCGATGTTGTTGGCGTGCGTGAAGGCCGAGATGGACAGCTGCGCCTTGAGGGGGAGTGTCGGTGAGCACCACCACCTGTGGCGAGATGGTTGTGTGCGTAATGAAACTTCTGGGTGCCTGGGGTCCTTGAAAAGTCCAATACTCATGGCACACAGGTACTCATAACGACATTCAGTTCCTAACACCTTAAAGGACCCCCTGACAGCAAAAGTTTTGTTTGCGACTTTTTTTACAGTAATTTGTAGCTTTGCGTCTGGTAATGCCGAAATTGAATCGTAAATGCTCTAACGCATCGTATAATTAAGGCTAGCGTCGTTAATTCAGGACGATTTTGCTTCAGTTCGAAACGCCCGCCTAAATACCATAAGAAACTAGCGCCCCACAGCGGGGAAGCGCCTGAGACTACATGCGCTCAAGCTTCGGTGACGCTGAACGTGCCGTTTCCAAATAGGGTGACCCGAGGCCGGTGAATAATAAAACGATGTGGGTGCGTTGAGCGTGTCCCCCCTCAGGAAAAAGAAAAAGCATTCCTGGCGCAAGCAGCCAAAACCACCTTGAGAGCAGCCCGACAACAGAGCGAGAGGGGGTGACGAACAATTGTCCTCGCCGGGTGCCAGTCGGGGTATTGTGCGCACCCCGAAAATGTTCTCCGATGCCGACAATACTTGCTTGACCTCTGCAACGTCACGAGGGGAGCCTCTGTCTACGTAAAACCACAGAAAATGTCGATTTCAGCAGAATACTCGGATGAGCACTCACCTTTACTTTAAAACCAAATTAAAATATCTTATAGGCAACGCTCGCCCCTAATAATCGGTGAGAAGTGCCCCCCCCGCATGCAAGAGTCTCAAACGATCCAAGCACCTCGGGTTTCCAGATTTGGTGTCAGGGGTCCTTTAAGGTTTAATGCCATTTTCACGATGCCACACGAGCAAAGCTGATGTGTTTTGGTTTAATGCAATTGCTACTCGATGCGTTTGGAAGAACTCACGCGAAGCGAAAATGCGTACTCCGGACATCGTAGCCCATGCGAAATTTGATTCAGAATTATGACGACTCCGACGTGACAGGTGCTCAGTTGCTTCTGGACTTCAAGTACAACATGCAATGATCGACGTTGCTAGGGTCAGTTGCCACGTTGTAAAAGGACGGGTTTTCGCTAGCTTTGCCATGTTCCAACAGATTAACATCGACGGTACCCTTCATACACGATGGGAAGGATGCGAGTTGGAAGACCGGCACGTGAGGTTTCTTGTGCAAAAGAGTCCGGAAAACTGACTCTGCCCCGTGAACTCACAATGCTCATGAAATAAGGCCAAGTTGGTGTGGTGGCGCTTGTTCTTTTCGTGTTACTTTACCATGCTGTACTGGTACCCAACTGCTACATTTCATTCTAACTTATAGCGTGGCATAGGGACATTGTACTGAGTGGTTTACAACACTACAAAAGAAGTGGAAAAGTTCACAATGCAGTGGCTGGAAATCCTTGCATGTGATATGTTGTTAAAACCGGTATCATTATAAGTGCCTTTGAATATTGCACCGAACTACAGTTTAAGAAAGCTAATTCTAGGCGATGAACACCTCAAACACTTCTAATAACTGCTCATAATAAATAATTCGAAACTCACCCGAAAACGTTTCAAGAAGTCGTTGGTCAAGGGCTCCGTGTGGGCCGTCACTGCGACGTAGCTGTTGAGCTCGGCAAGCGAATCTACGCAGGCCTTGGCGCGGTTCTTGCCAAGGCAGTCCTCGGTCAGGTAGAACTGGGCACAAGAAAAAAAAAAACATGGTTGATCCCTCTGTCATAGGAATCGGTATAACACGAAAGTAAAACGTGCCTGTACAGAGGTAATTAAATGTTTACTGTACATTCAAAGAGGACAGTTCGCATAACGTATAACGCGGATGCACTGATGTTGACGCTTGGTGGTACATCTCCATTCCGCGACAAACGTCCATGATCAAAGATTAAACAAACCATTCTGGTAGCTGTAGATGTTAACGGCGAGAGCGTAATCAGAGCAAGAGGCGTAAAGGCAGAAGGGCGTCGCTATTGGGGCGCAGAAGTTGGGTTGAGGTCTCCACACCGTCGCATGTTAAAGTGTGATTGAACGTACGCCACGGTCGGACTAGAGGGAAACGCTGTGTGCGTCGTGTGGCCCTAAAAACCCGGCCGCGACTTTTCTCGGGGCGAACGTGAGTGCGGAACGCGGTACTACAGCCACAGGAGGGAGGCGTGCGTCGCATTTTTGGTTTGGATGGACGCTATTAGCGAGGCCGACGCTTGGGCTAAGGTCACCACCTCGAGCTGCGTTAAGGCGTTGACGAAATTGCACTTCTACTGAAAATACGCCGACTGAGACGGACGCGTAGCAGGTGCTAATCGTGGAACCCAAAGTAATGACGTGGCCTCCGAGATTAGCCGGCTGCGCGCCGTTGAGCAACGGGCGCGCCGCCGGCTAATCTCGGAGGCCATGCTAATGATGACTTACTTTACTGCTCCAAGAGGGCGACACCACCCCGCTGACGAGGAGCACTGTGATGAAAGTGGTAGATCTAAAAGGCGCGTTCGTAACGCAGTCAGGGTCTGTGGCGCAATGGATAGCGTGCTCGGCTTCTGTTGTTGCGGACCGAGAGGTCACACGTTCGATGCCCGTTGACGGAACTTTTTTAGATGTGAAGCATCTTATGGCGAAGCTTAATCCGGTGGTGGTGGTGGTGGTGTGCCGCGTGCCCACCCTTACTGCGCATGCGCAAACAGTTAAAAAAAATAAAAATAAAGAACCTCCTCTCCCCCTCTCTCTCTCCTCTAGGCATCCCTCCCCGCGGCAACCACACCCACACTGCGCATGCGCCTCCCTTCCTCTCTCCCCCTCTTACACTCCCCCCTCTCTCCATCCCCGCCCGCGGCGTCTAACTCCCCCTGCGCATGCGCGATCACCCTCTCTCTCCTCTCCTACGCTCCCCCCCTCTCTCCTCTACGCATCCCTGCCCACGGCGTTCACACTCCCCACTGCGCATGCGTGTCACCCCCCTCTCTCTCCTCTCCTACGCTCCTCCCTCTCTCGCCTCGCGACGCCGACGCAGGCAGCGTCTGCTAGCGAGTTTCTTGGTTGAAAAAACCGACTGCTCGCGCTGCACAACCGTTCACTAGCCATCCCGTATATATAGCAATGGATCTTGACCTCCAAGGTGGTGCCGGTGGGAGATTTCTCCTGTGCGTTGTTGAACAATAAAAATTCGCAGCGTGTGCGTTAACTAAAAGCGGAGTGCGGGTCTCTGTGTCCAGTCGGAGTCTTCTGTCTCTCATTGCCCATTAGCAGCGATTGGCATGTTCTAGTAGGAAAAACTGCTCCATCACTGCCTGCTTTGCGCCTCCCCAGTTTTCTCTCCTGCGCAACGCTGCGATGAGCGCCAGCGTCAACGCCGCCGCCAGTGTAAGCGTTAGCGCCCGCTGCTTCACATCTACACATGGTTCCCTTTAGCGGGGGATGGTGTAATTTTTTTCTTTGACATCTGATCGTGTACATTTTTTTCAACATCATTTCCGTGACGGAAATACGTAACTGAAGTCTTGGTGGGCCCCGGCATAAAACACTTTCGTGTCAAAATTAATTTTAAAGCCAAGCTATGACCACAAAAGTATGAAAATACAACCACATATGAAAGTTCGCCCAAATGGTTGCATGTGCCATTGAGGAATCGGATTTACCAACGCTATATTTCTACCGTATCAAGCGAATATCGAAATGACGCAAAAGATTAGGGAAGATAGAAGTTCGAAGATATGAAGAATCCTTGAACACGGGTTTTCTCTGGAGTTAATGTTTCGACAAGCGCTCTTATTTCTTCAAGGCAGTTGCTGCCTTCAAGAAGACATCGCAGAATGGCTTGTTCTTGGGCTAGTTGGTGCCTGCTAGTAATCATGGCGTAGCGCAAAGACAAATTATTTTCATGATCACAATACCGTATGTCAAGACGTCGGCTGACAAGCCGAATTAAATTTTTCATGCCGGATGAAGTAAGGCAGACATGGGACAAATCGTAATCTCCAACTTGGAGTAGTATTCCGAGGCAATTTTCTTTGCCTTTTCAGCTCATATTTTTTTAACTTTCTTCAACTGCGATAAGGCAATATTCCAGCTGCCAGAGGTCTCTGGCTGCACAATCGCACATGCTCTCGTCAGCATTGAACAGAAGAAACTACAAGTGAGGGAGAGAGAGAAAAAAGTCACAGTTTCGCCACAAGGCGAAGCAATGAATGCGATAGCAACAAATTGGAATGTCAAGCGACGAATGGCAAGCAGGTCGAAACGTGCAGCGCTCTGCTCATGCACACATGACGCATGAAAACAACACGCACAGGACGAGAGCGAACTAAAAACATTCACAGCTCGACACTTAACGCGCTGCTCAAACAAAAACGACGCACGAAACGTATTCACAGGTACAGACAAGCGCGAACTAACAAGTGTCACAGTTGTTACTTCGCTGTGTTTGAAAAATTGGCCGCGTATCTGCGTGCTTCGCTGCAAATGTCATCGAAAGACGATAGTCTTCTGCCGGTCTCATCCGCGGCCACCTGTGATGCTGTTCTCGACCATTTCCGTCCTGGCATGACCAAGCGTCTTCTCGCCGCAAGCGCGGTGTTTTTGGCAGCGTGTAAAAAGCTGAGAAGGCGCGCAGAGCGACCACGAAAAGAGATTCTCTTGTTTTCAGCGACGAGGGCAGACTGTGCCAGCTATCGCGCGGCGGATGAAACACGCGGCACTTCGCGCGACCTCGGAGATAGACGACGGCTCTTCGCTTTTGCAAGGCAGCCCGCATTTTCAGCGCAGCCTAAGAAACACTAGGGTCTTCAGAATTAAGTATCTATGTATTTTCTATAAAAGAACACACCACTTAATACTTCCGTATTGTTGTTGCGCCTCAGATATGCGTAATATTTGCTTTTTGATCGACAATATTCACAAGTATGCACAAAAACGACTGATCAAGTTGGCTGGGCGTTCAGAAAGCAGTCAAACTTTGGCCAGGCGCTGAATCGTGTGACGTGCCGACAAACAGAAAAACAGACAGACAGACAGACAGACAGACAGACAGACAGACAGACAGACAGACCAAAATTTCTCCGTTTGGGTATCCCAAGAAAGACTATCGTCTTTAAAAGCGTGCTCTTTCGCAAACGGGGGGGGACTGCAGCGAGCGATGTGACCTTCGCACGCCCGGTAACTACTACGCTATCGTTCCGCCGAAAGCCCCATTCTCCGCCACCGCGAGATAAGCGCGCGCGCACGGCCATCTACCCCCCCCCTCCCCCCCCCCCCCCCATTCGGGCGAAGTGCGCGCCGGAGAGCTAGGAGCGCCTGAGAGCGCGCGTCGCGACGAAAGCCGGGGCGCCCAGCTAAGCCCTGCCAAGCGCGGCCTTTGCGCCATCTCGCTGGTAATGCTGAAAACATGCTGAAAACTCGCTGTATATAAATAGTTCGCCGTTTGAACGTTGAAGGACGTTCGCCTTCGTGGCTGAGCGGTTCGCGCCGCGCGCTGCAAAGCGAGAGTTCCCTGGTTCGATGCCGCGCGTCGGAAACATTTTTCTGAATTATTTTTCTTTGAGGTTTTTATAAATATATAGATGCATATACATATACGGGACGCGACGCCGACGGCGAAAACCAGCTGAGAGTGTCCATATAATTGCTATCGCAATAACAGTCTATACCTGCGAAGACAGATCAGCCAGGGTGCAGTCTCCCTGGTCGTGGATGGTGACCGACTTGACTCCGCCGAGGATTATGTTCTTGGCGATCTCCACGCCCAGACCTCGCATCCCGCATATGAGCACATCAGATCGGGCCATCCGCGCCATGGCGTCGTGTCCCAGCACGTAGCTGCGAGAAGAAGAAATTGCTGCGTAATGTCTTCCAGCTTGCCAAAAACATGCGAGGCCTTCGTGAAACACGCAGTGCAGTCCCAGCTTAAGTTCTATTCTCCCCCAAACGTTCCGTTAACGAAGCTGCGCCGTGCTCTCTCGTGGATTAGAACTATGAGCGTCATTACTATCTTCCATCTTCAAACCACTACTGCTACTCTACATCCATTTATCATTTCTAGTTGGCTGATATAATTCACTGCTTGAAGTATGCGAAAAAACGTTACATGGCCCTACGAGCACCTAAGTCGTAGACCACTATCGCAGGACGGAAACATTAATAGGCATACCGGTTGCACCTCTAGAATACAGGGAATTAATCTAAAGCACAGGTGCGTTTGCGTTGAACTAGTGTCAGGATTCCAAGTGCTTGGCACGATAACTTTTCCAGGCAGATGAAAAGCAAAATACAAGGACAGCGAAATGACAAGCATACACAGCGAGCGCTTTGTATGCTTCGGTGTTTTCACTCCCCGTGTTTACTTGTGCTTCATCTGCCTCAAAGTATTTGCGTTGTTCATTAGTGGAAACCATTGGTTTTTTCGCCTCTACTAACGCGGTTTGCAAGTGCCTTGTTTAATGTGTAGTGAAGAAGGCTGCTACTCGAAAAGGCGAGGACGACGACGTGGTCCAGATGTAATAGTAGTTGCCCATTAGCCCTGAAAGCTTGCACTTACAGCTGCCTGGAGTACAGGCCCTCGTCAATGCTGGGCTGATCTTGTGGGGGGCCATGCTGCGCCATGTCTCCCTGCAAAAACAGAGAGAGGGTGATCAAAAGGACATGGCAGCAGGATCTAACTGGTTGCCCACATGCACAAATCTTGCAACATTAGAAAATGGAATGAGTTATTCATTCATTGAAAACACATTACAAGCCACCAAGGGTCATTGGCTAAGAGAGCATAAGGAAATGTTACATGGTTAAGGCATGCGCAGTTACAAAAGTAATAAAAACACCATTGTTAATAATGCACAATAAAGAACTAAGTGTGCGGATGTTCAAACATCCAAGTAAATGCCCATTTACGACAAGAGTAAGAACTAAATATCGTTTCTCAGAAAGCATATAGTTAAACAAAATCAGTCGTGCCTCGATGGCGAATAAGTGAATGCGACAGGAGCAAGCTGCTATATAATACGAAGTAAGGCTAGCGTCTAAGTACTTTCCCATTCAACATGGCGTCACTAGCCAAGAAAACGCCGGAGTAAGAAAACAGGGCGACTGCAGATAGCGAAGCGACCTTACTGTCGTGTATCACTTTCTCGCAAACCGAGTGGTGAATGTATGATCCGTTTGCTGATCCCTGTGAAGATAAAGTGCCCGCGACCACACGGGTGCAGCAAGGTTCTGTGTTGCTGCCGAAGTATGTAGCCCCCCCCCCCCCCATCTTTTATGGGCCATTGGCACAATGAAAGACGGCCGGCGCGTTTGCTTCACACTTGAGCACTCATAGTCGCCTGCACTCGCGCAGTGTCTTTCTCGCATGTAGAAGATATGACCCGTGGGGCGATGTTGTCGGCGTGGACTTTATATGGAACCTCACAGTGGCGCCAACAGCGACGGCAAAAGCGCTCCGGCAGTGCGCGTTAACTGCTAGCACAATAAAAGCGACCAAATTTGTTCTCTTACAATTAACTTTTCTGCTTACAATCTAACGAATCTCGATGTTTGCTTGACTTGCGATGTTTAACTTTGTAAACCAAAGATGGTGCTATCAGCAAAGATGCTGCCACGAGGGGTTCATAAGGACGTGGAAGGGGCGGCACCTATTTTGATCACACCTTTGGGCCTCTTTAACACCCCTGCCCCCGCCCTTCAGAGAAGTGTAGTCGAAGTGGCAGGAAATCCAGACAGCATTCTCGTTTTCCGAACGCCACGGCATACAGCCGAAAACGTGGTAAGCTCTTTCACAATGTTACGAGATCAGCTGTTTTCCCGAGGGAAAACAGCTGATCTCGAAACATCGTCCAAGTGCTCATAGGAGGCCAAAAAATTGTAAAAAGTCCAAACATCAAAAGTGCCGTTTTCGAAATCTCATCTCTCCTCGCAATATCCAGCAATGTTTCTTGCCTCGTGGAGGAATATCGTTGGCACAAAGTTATTTTCAGCACTCCTCCTGAGTAAATCTGCGTTTAAGTTCACGCTAAAATCGCATTTATTTTCAATAAAGTGCACACCATTGGTTACAACCTGCCAGTACTATTAGTTCATATTTAGTACAACGCAAAGCGATGAATACAGTGCAAAAAACGGAACGGAGGCGTACGAGCGCCGACTTGCAACGGCAAATTTTTGATTCGAAGTTATACGTGAACGTAAGAGCGATACGTATCAAAACAGTACAGAAATGTTGAATAGTTAACGAGGACGGCACATATCACTTAAAGACATAAGCACGGAGCAAATAGGCAAACTCTGTCTGTTAGAGACGACGCTTGACTGACGCGTGTCTCTCTCATTCTGAGAAAGAAATGCCACAAAACATGAGAAGTGATAAAGGCTTTCCACGTCAGGAAGGCGTACATAAACACGCGCAATTTGGAAATTTGCAGACGTGAGGTACTGAAATCCTGTGCCCCTCGCCCTCCCCCCGCTGACTATGCCTATGTCGCGAGCCTAGAGATTCACATCGCCTTCCACGATCTAACAGGGGTTATAGGCACCCGGCAATGCAGTTTACGAGATCCGACGGTAGCGCCAGAACACACAGCCTAGCGAGTAGACGCAGCAAAAAAAAAAAAAAAGGCGCGCCACTACGCCACTACATAGCCTAGCGAGTGGACGCAGCAAAAGCGGACCCGCCAAGGCACATGTGCACTTCTTTTATGTGGGGGGGGAGGGTGGTCACGGGTGGTTACGGACGCACTCAGGATAGAGTGTACAATTCTATACCTCGCGACAACTTTCTGTGGCAGCACAGCTAAAGCTACGAAGCCGAATCACGCACTTTTTTACTACGCGTCTGCATGTAGTCCGCGAACGCTAACTTTGATATACTACGTAGCATAAAAGGAAACATAAAAACAAAAGATGTAGATATTATGGTGATGATCGTTCGCATTGTTATCAAGAAAGCTTATTCCGCGCGGGAGTTTCGTTTTTTGCTGTTTCTGGTTTTCTGGTTTTCAGGTGTCATTTCACTTTTTTCCTGCCCCAGTAAACAGTGATGGCGTCGTTCGGTTGCAGCAAGTTCACATCGTGGATTGTGAGCGAGGATGAGTGCGCGTTCGCTTGGTGATCTGTATTCATCGAGCAGAAGGAAAAAGAAGACAGCTGTGCGTCGTCAAATATTTTGTTCCCCGCATGTGCTATCATAGAGAAAGAAGTTGTGTGCGAGTGATACCGTCAGCGCAAGTGGGTGTCTCATCGCGATAGCCACCTTGAAAGTCACACCGGCGACCTGTCAGTCTTCAGCAAGACCAGCTGCTTGAAAGCAAAATTGCGATTGGAAACTGTACGTAAAAACAATGACCCTTTTCATAAATTGCGTTGCATACGTGATTGGTATTTCGGTTGCCTGATATTGCTCATACAATAACGCTAAAGATCGCGTACTGTAACACTGTACCCTTCGGCGTCTACGGCGGGAGCGGTTCTTGGCGCTTTGCAATGACAGCGATTTTGGAGGATAAAGTCACCAGTGAAAAACTTCGCCTGGGCAACAAGCGCGTTCATGTCTACTATGCGGCTAACTGCCAAAACAGCGTTCTTGACCGAGTAAGGAGTGCGTTTCACCCGCTTGGATTTACCACGGTCGTGGATTTACGAACGTGGGACGCCCGCCTGTGACCAGTCGTGGCCAAGATATCTGCGACCCATCGATGTCTTCGCGTCCACAAACACATTAACGTGAGTGTCTCCAGAAAGCCGTTGCGTCTCCAAAAGAAGGAAAACGACGATACCGACCCTGTATTCACCGAAATTTAGTAGATGGTTTCTTGCCATTGCGTTCAATTTCCTATCACACATCCTGCTCGGATGCGCCTTCGGTTTTTTTTTTCAAAATAAATCTGACCACTTCAATAAAGCTGCTTCCTGTGTTCCTTAGCAATAAAGAATATTTTATTGCTTTGCAAAAAAATGCAAGCAAGCAAATCCTAGCATTACTTTTACACGCGGGCTTGAACCGCTGGCAGTTAGCTATGCTCGAATTCGCAGAAAACAGCAATGATTCCACGCATTTTTCCTTCACTGCTGCGTTCATAGATATCTCAAGGCTTGTCATAGCTTTCGATTAAAGCTACATATAACCTTACTTTTAATACACTATTTCAAAAAATAACATCATAAACGTTCATAAACGATGTTCGTGCGCAAACGTACATGTTGGATGCGCTTGCGAAACCGAAACCAAAATCGCCCGCAAACGGACTACTTGGCGTAGTAACACATGTGCAGAAGCTCCGCCCACGTAGCTTTGGCTGTGCTGCCACAGAAAGTTGTCGCGAGGTATAGTACACTCTACTCAGGAAGCGTTCGTTGAAAACGTGCCCGAAAGGGAGACACTTGAGCGCGTCGATGTGTTCAGCGAGCGTTTCATTTTCTTGGTATCCCTGGCGGTCGGTGCCGTCAATGCTCAGGCGTCCCACAAGTGCTCCATCGCACCCTCTGGTCAGTGTGGGGTGCCTATAGTAGAATTATACGTGATGTCACGTGAATGGCGCTCTGAAGATGAACAAAACAAGCCTTAGTTATGCACACTGTCAAAAGGATGCGTTACATCCGTTGTGAAATCGCACAGAAGCTCGCATCGAATGATACACCAGTACGAGTAGTCTTTCTTATGGCAAGTGCACGTAAGCAAAAATCTCCAGTAGTAGCTGAGCTCGAACTTTCACCTAGTTACGAGTGAGTAATGGCGCAACTGGGCAAGCAATTACAGGCACGAGAGAAGCTAACGCGAACGCATTCGGAAATATTTGAGCAGAGACTTACGCGTGTAGTCCTGGCTTGAGGACCGGACCGATGCCGCGTTCGTATTTCTTTTCTTCTTCGTCGGGGATCGTGCGCACGAGACGTTCGCATTTATCTTCTTCTTCTGACTCGTGGCCTATGCGCGCGAGGCTAAAAAGTCACCAAGAACATCCCCCAAGGTTAGCGGCACATGAGGGCATTCTATGATGGCTACCCTGTGCGACCGAGAGCAAACTAGCGTCTTGGTGCATCCAGACATTCCCTAGTGATGTCGCCAACCTCACCAGTTAACATCTTAACTATGGAGGAGGAAGGAGCGTCAGGTGATTCCGCTAGTCTCGGTGAACCAAACTCCTCAGATTCCGCCCCTCCCGACTAGTGCCCGCTGCCTCATGGATAAGATTCAGGCCCCGCGGGGCCCTCAGCAGACGCAATGAATGTGAGCCGACAAATAATAGTGCTTGTCTATCACGTGACGAGCACATATTTCTCCCTTATATTTTCATAAATAGGATAGGATGTTTTCAAGACTAACCTTCAAGATTATCACGTGACACCACCTTTTAGGTGTTTCCTTCCTGCATGAAAATAACATAACATTTCTGTTCTTCTGATATTGCGTGATCGTTGAACCGCCTAAGGACGACAGATGGTAATAATCTTTCGTATCCTATTGCAAACTGTAAAAAAATTCCGCGTATTGTTTCCTCAGCAGCCCAGTGGCCAGCGTTGCGAATCAATAAGCGGAATGCGTTGCCATAAGGCCGTACCAAACCATAAAAGAAAGAAAGGCAGGGAGGTTAACCAGAAGTGTAGCATCCGGTTTGCTACCCTGCACTAAGGGGAGGGGGAAAGGGAAAAGAAAGATGGAAAAGGAAAGTGATGAGGAGAGTAGACGCGCGAATAAAAAAGAAAAAAAAAAGGGGGCAGGGCGCTATAGCATATTCAATAGGCCACTGCCATGCAAAAAAGTTCCAGTAAGGCCTTGACTGACTTTCTCTGTGAAGACAGTTCGCGTCGGCATTCGAGCACTGACTGTTCTGACAAGGGTCTGTCGTCAAGGAATTTATTTCAGCTCTTGTGAAGTGGCCTCCCTTCTCACGGAGGCCCAACGCAAAATTCATTGTTCAGCTATATCGACATGCACGTAATAAAACCTACAGTTCAGTTATCAAGATTAATATACATTTCATGTCTTTGAATTTCTTTCTGCGCATTGTGGTATATTTTACTCATGAGTCTTCGTGAAATGGGCTTCTGCGAAAGAAAATGATGGGTGCTAAATAGCGAGAATGGAATAATTTTATTCTCAGAGATGAAGGAAATAAATGAATGGGAGTCCTAAGAAATGTCTATAGGTACTTGCATATATTTCCCACGTGTTGGCCGTTTCTTTATTTTAAGAGCAGCGCAATTATACAGAGAGTCCCAACTATCACGCAGCATGATTTAAGAAATGAGAAACGGCGTTACGCGAAATGAACCTAGTACGCATTGTTTCCAGTAGACTAGAGCAGCTACCACTAATTTCCTTAATTAGGCTTAATTAATTAGTAATGATTGTACTGATAACTTGACAATTAAGTACTGAAGTAATTACGAGCATGTCAATGAAGCATATGTAGGCATGTTTAAATGACATCTAACTGCGCCATTATCAACAACGCACTAATTGCGTTCTCATTTTTTCCGGCCTATTAAGAAAGCCCGCAAAAGTATCAAAATTAGTTCAGTTGCGCGACTTGATCGAACTTACTATTCAGTTCTTGTTCATCTGGCTACCAAAAGAATGAAAGGCTACGTTTTTGAGCGATGATTTCAAATATCATTTTGGGGACACTGTGCATGAATAAGTGTCCGAATTTTTTTTGTGATTCATTTCTGCGTGAAATGGAGTACAGTTGACAAGTTTAGCCGGGAAAGCTACGTTTCCGACGGCGCTTTAGGGCTACCGAGATGTTTCAGACTTACATGCTTGGTTTTATTCAATTACCGGTATAAAAAGGAAACAGTTTAGCACAGAGGTTTCTTCGGCGGAAGAACCGGCGTGACAATGATTTCACGAATTTTCGATTATTTTAAGGGCAGCAGTATGTTTACTTCAAGTGACAAATGCCATCTACATATCGTAAAAAAAAAAAAACTCATGTGCGTTCCGAAATCGCGATACCATTGCGAGGCACACCGTCTGAATATATTTTTGACACCTCAGCTCTTTAACGCGTCCCTCTGTCAAAGTAAAAGGGCGCTTTTGTATTAACTTCTCCCCACGAGCCACCCGCAAATTATTTCTTTTTTACTTCAGTGAAATCATGGTTCTCATGCAATACTCTATTGCAGTTCCTGTCCTTTAGAGGGCAATGAGGGTGGCAATTTGGGCTTGTTGGTGTTGTTGCATGATACTGGATGGAGCGCAGGCTAAAGACAAGGACAAAAGAGAGACACATTCGACACAAACACAGCGGGGCAGTTTTATCACAGTGCCATCTTCACTTCGACAAAATGTTTCTCTGTGATGCTACTACCGTACAATAAACGGACATCTTAAGGACAGCTAAGGCTCGTCGCGTAAGCAATCAACGACAGCCGCGCAGTTGTACACGTCACCTTAAAGTGTGACGCTGTAAAACTGTATGGCTGAGAGCGATTGTTTTTATTTACCACGAAGTGTTTATGCTAGTTCATGTATAGCGGTATCGCAAAGATTTGAACGTCGGCAACACTTTGCGATACAATGTCATTAAAACACTGCATTCACACACTATTTAGCACTTCTCATGTTTAGGACGACTCCAAGTACACTTTACGACGTTCTGGAACCACGAAGCACCGCTCTCGACACGTGTGCTCACTGATTTCATTAATGCGCATAGCAGCCTAGCAAGGCCAAATGCTTCGGTACAGTTATACATGCGTACAAGGAGTTAAGATTGTGCTAACACTACGTAACAACCCCCTGCCCCTCCTTTGAGGACTTGCAAGACGTACGACCACATGCAAACAAGCCATGGCTGGCAGACGGCGCAGGCATTCATCCACACTGCACGCGGTTCAGCCATTAGCCACCAGGTGGCGACTCCGCTCAATCTCGCGGCAGATAAGCTCCGCTGCCGAGGAAACCTTGCCATTCGCGCCACCGAAGCAAAAAAGTCGACGGCTCTGCCAAGGCATACATGCACATCGCTTTGACTTTCTTTCTATCATATTTTGCGAAATCAAAACAACAAAACAGCAACTCTCAAATTTTCGTTAAGAGGTGTAGTAATCGTATGTGCGTTTTGTCTTGATAGTACATTTCCATGCTCTTATGTTACACATTTAGTGGCACTGAATATTTTGAGCTACTGTTCAAGACAGAAAAATTAAACCTAATTGCTTTGCCAATGGACGGTGGCGTCGCGATTTAGGGTACCTATTTAGTCCAACCTTTTTGCCGAAACATCCTTGTTTATAACGCAGCTTCTATTGCGGTATGCGTCGGGTTTCACGCTCGTCATTATCCCTGCTATGTGCGTATATAATCTGCCACGTCCATCATCCATCTCCATCGTCCCTCTGTGAACCGTATGAGTAGTTTTGCGGACGAAAGCGCCTCACGGACCCCAGAAAATTGCGGGCCGCAAATAAAAATGCGCAGAACTTAAGCCATACATGGATTTTTCGCTCGCGTTGACTCACGACCTGAAAATCGAAATATAGGGCAGGTTCATGAGCCGCCTTGGGTCATCTGTGTGGGTGACGTGAAACTACAAATTATCCTAGAGATCCGTACCAGTCGCAGACATCCAAGAGCGTCATTTCTCAGGCGGCAAGCATGAGAGCTGGTAGAGCTTCTTGGTGCGCTCTCACTGCTCTGTATAGGTGACATGTGCATGCTAGCACTGTTCTGGCAACGAACCGTATTCGGTACGTTCCGATCTGCCCACTGGTCGGGAATAACACTGCCCAGGGAACAATCAACGCGGCACCGCTGTGGTCTATACGTAAGGCCTGTGAGTTCCCCAAACTTTCTTGGACGATAATTGGCGCCGTCCACGCTCCCAGTATATTACCTTTGGCGATGGCAGAAACACGTCTTCAATGTCAGCGAAACTCAAATCAGAGTATACAGCTGATGCTCGCAGGGCAAAGTTGTAGCTGTCAATTCATAGAGTTTCAGCAGTTTACACAGGCGAACCGCCACCCGGAAGCACGTGACAAGAAAACACCATGTAAGTGCACATGACTTCTACTGGCTTTGCTTGGCTTGAAAAATTAGGTCTCATTCGTAGTACTAGAACATTGATTACGTTTATAACATTTTCTTTTTTTGCCATTTTTTTTCTCAGAATGTATTCGGTTTGTTTTTACTCAGAAAAAAATTATTTATTCTGTTTTAATTTTTGATTGAACACTACCATCTGTTTGTCATTCTATGTCCTCTAGGACGGCGACCCACAACTACCCTTCGACTGATTGCTTCTTTCTCTCACTGTGCAATTTAATACTAGCTGTATATCTGCCAATGTTATCACGTCTTGTCGTGAATACATTTCTGCCACTTTCAATAATTTTGTCTTTATGTCTAGACTGCATTCTTTTCTAGAAACAACGTTCAGCAAAATTTTCATACAAGTGACATAGAGTTGCCAGAGGGGTGCCACTTGTCCCCTCTCTATAAGCACCAAGCTTACTTACAAGGATACGGAAAGAAGAAGACACAGCCAAATAGCAATTTATCCAATCTGACACCCTTGGTATGACAAGCTTATTGACCCTTATATCAAGTGTTTCAATGATACTCATCAAGACATGGCCATAATGACTTTCGGACTGTTTCTTGCGTTAGTACTCAGAAAATAAAGTATGGCACCACATACCAAATGAGTAAGTTTTTTATTGTTCTCAGAAAAAAAATTATTTTGCTCAGCACTAAGACCAAAGATCAGCGCTGGTGTCATAATTGATTAAAAACAGACCCAAGTCATACCATTTTCACGTATCATGTAAATTGTTTGCAGAACTTGTAGAACACACGAGTGCTATTTTTGGCATAGTTCTAAAGTACTTCATGCATTCCTTCTCTGGCTTGCTTGTTCCATTTGTATCTTTAAACCGGAGATCGCGCCAACCACCGGAACCTGAATTGTAGTGAACGTGTTGAAGAAAAACACTAGAAAGAAGCATTCAAGCAACAAAAAGGCAGAAATTTATCACAGCACAGTTTCTCGTCAACTTAAAACCTTGATAATCTGCAATATCTTACCTATATATGTATCTCGGTATATTGTGACGTACGTCAGCAGGAATAATTAGATACTATTAGCGTTTTTGTACATGTGTTTTATTTTAAACATATTATTCAAAGTTAATATTAACCTCTTAAAGTGTGCGTCACATAATGTACTCTTCCGTGGACGAAGCTACAAAAGCCGTCTGATCATCAATGTGAAACTGCTCTAATTTTGAACAGCTGACTCTCTGGCGCGATACTAGGCTGCCGCTTAGGCAAATCTTCGAGTGATTAAAATGAGAGCGTAGTGTTTAGCTTGCTTTATAAGAACGAACTCATACATACCATGAAGATAACGAACATAAAACACTCCACACTGATAGGCTTTTGCTCGCAAACTCCAAAGTCTCGGTGTGATCCGCCATGCTATCTGAATGAATAAATACGGGATTATGTTACGTGTGAGTTCGTATATAAGGTCAGCTTAGTCATTTGACATGATATAAATTTTTTTAATGTTTAGGGTATGCTCAGAACTTTCTAAAAATGTGGAAGCGAAAGCATTCTTTGACCATCTGCTGCTGAGTTTTCTGTTGATGTGCTGGATCATACACGACCTTGAAATATAGGCATTTAAGGCTATCTGCTTTAATTGAGTTACACAGACTTTTAAAATGGCAAAATAAATTACGCTGAAAATTACTGCGCCAAAAAGACGCAGTTGAGTTTATCATCCAAACGAACTTTAATTCAGAGACTGTGAACGACTGCGTGAATAAGCAATAAAAGTCACGTTTTTTCTGCATATGCTAATACGAAAATACACTTGCTAATATACATGCGAAATTATTGCGCCAAGCTACACTCGCTAACACAGTCATATCGATTAAGTTATTAGTGAATAGTTATTCAGTAAACACTCGTAAATTAATAATAATTTACATGATTTGAGCTTGCACCGCAGTTGACGGTCTAATTGTGAAGCAAATATGCCTTTCTCACGTGTACTTCAAGTTTAAAAGGTTGTCCACGTATTATCCGAAAACACCTGGCAATACGTTGAAGTACATTAACTATTGTAGACTTCTGGGTCCTTACTTGAAGGCCGTCAGGCTTATGGAGAAATATATGCACTCCAACTCACAGTTAATTTATCTCGGTTAGTATGCGTTCTGGTATTTACTCTTAGTTTCGATTTCCAAACAAAGCTTTCATGAGCTGCAGATTTTTGGTTGCGGCGGCATAGTTCGCGCAAAAGCTCGGCGCTGGCAAGTGTACAGAAATGCCGGTGCACACCAATTCGGCCCTCGAAGGTGTGCCGGTAAGGGGCGTATTGTATGCGCCGTTTCCAGTGGTTGATGTACTCTCGGTCGTAGGCTTGTCGGCGACCAGCCGTTCCTTACGTGATAACCTTAAGCCGCATTCATAAAACTTTTCTTTCGTAAGTGCTCTTTCCATTGGCCGGCCGACTCCTCCAACGGCATTTTAAGCATCTATATTTGCTGAAAGATTCACTCACGAACATTTTAGCGTAACTTGTTTTTGTGAATACGGGCCCTCGTCTTTTATCGAGGTGACTTGTTATTTCCCATTGCCACATTTCATTGCTGCCTTCCGTTGTTGCATTTCATTGTTTCACGCGTCACTGTCGTTGTTGCCTGAATAACAGAAGTACTGCGCTACTAAGCACGAGGGGGAATTTCCCGGCATGGAAGGAAAAAAGTTAGCAGGGAGCACGGCGCATTGCGATTTCTAGGTTATATCCAGCTCTCTTACTGATTCTTCCCAATCTTTTGAGCCCTCCCTGAATCCCCAAGAATTGCAGTTCTCAGCCTTGAGTATGTAAGAGCAACAGTTGGTATTCAAAATGGGTCATTTCACGCCACATGTCCCAGCAATTTCGACGACCATTTCAACTGTATTCGAAAAAAATTGTGCTCATTTCTTGCATTGAAAACAGGGCATTTCGCAATAAAAATGTTTTTGCTGACCTTGAAACATCCCAAATTTCGCAGAATGCCCTCTAAGTGATCTTCGTCAAAAATTATTCTGAGAGTATCGTTTCTTGTTTCAACACCAAATATGGATTACTTATTAAGCAAAACCGTTTTGTTAATTATGCGAGTAAGAAAAATTTTACTCTAATTTCCCTGACATATAGCATGGTTTCGAGGTCGAAAAGGAACAATAGCCGACATATTGAAAGTAAGTAACCATTGTAGTGTTCCTACTTGAAAGAACGGAACAGCATTGAAGATTCAGTATGGAACTGGCGTCCATCTTAATCTGATGATGATGATGACCTCTTGCTGATGGCGCTCACCCACAAAGGGGGATGGGCCAAGAACCGGGCGGCAGTATCTTAGAGTTTAATACATAATACGCTAAAATAAGCGCTGTAACTTTAGACTAAATAGGAAAAAAAAATAAACATAATCTGCTTTATTTTTAACTTCATCCCTCTCTTTTCTGCCCCGGCTCTCGTGCTTCTTCACCTTCTATCCAAAGGTTCGTACCGCTTCAACCATAAAGTAGCCAACTTGAGCCAAGCGCCATAGAAATAGCTGGAAGTAGTAACTCAAGCGTGAAAACAAAAAACTACGACGTTTTCATTTATATATGGAGAGGCAAAACACTTTCGGTGGAGATGTGATTAAATCACGCGCCTTTCGCCGCTTGATTACTATGTCAATAAGTACCGAATGAAAATTTTAAAGTGAAACTATCTCAGACTCAAGCATACATAGTTGACTTGAGCAACCATTTTGTGCACGAAGACGATGTTTTTGCAGAAAGTGGATGCATAGGCGAGTTGGCACGGCATACTTCTAGTAACAACTGCTCAAATGACAGACCACAAGTAAAAGAAGAGCGCAGACTACAGCTGTTGTCTGTGTCCTTTTACTGGTCCGTTGTCATTTGCGCTGTTATTGTTTCAAGTTTTTGCTCTGCAGTGTCAAAAAATGACACTCTTTTCACGTGTGTTGCGTGACTATTCTTTGAAGGACCAAAAAGCAACAGCCTTCTGGCGACAATGAAAATATTATGTGAATGTGCCAAAAATAATAGATGCTGCGTTTAAAAATCAATTGTACTCAATGTCGCAGTCAATGATGACGGGACGAAGTCTGAGCACGATATTTCCGGAACCCTCAACTACGGCGTGGCTCAGAATCATATCGTGGCTATGGCTCATAAAACCCCATATATTATTTTTGAAGGCCGGGATATTATTCCTGAATACCAAGTGAGCAATTAATACTTCACCGCACTGAATAGCTTACTTGACCCGCCGTCTAAGTTTGTAGAAACAGTCACATATATGCCGGCAGTTCGTCAGAGAATGCAGGTGTTCTTACTCCAGTGCCGTCCCAATGGACGCAGAGTCGCAGAGGAACAGGCTATAGGTAGTGCCACCAATGGAGAGTGGCTAAACGAGAGCGCAGACATGCGCTCCTATTGTACCGCGAAGCGTCATATGTACCACGAAGGGTCAACGTGGGTGCATCCACGTTGAAGGGTACAATAGCTGTTCAAGATCAAAGGACGTTGCGCAAGCTCTCATATAGCAGTGTAGAGTAAACATTCAACTTATTCTGTAAGGACACGTTTTACTTTTCTGCTACACCGATTCCTGTGGAGGAGGGATCAGCCATTTTTTCTATCACATGTATTGTTTCCCCTTTCCCATTCCGCTCCTGTAGGGCAGGTAATCGATCAAGTGCTTGGTTAACCTCCATGCCTCTCCCCTTCGTTTCTCTTTTTCTGAAATGCTCCATTCTGTACGCCGTACTAATAACTGAATAGACTTTAGTAATGTAATCATCAGGACGGGCAGCGATACCATGCCGACATGGGGTAGCTTCTGTCGCACCCGCAAGATTTTGTAAATTTTATGCCCGCTGGAAGACGTGCTTGTCGAGCTTGCTCGCTTCCGTTGCTAAAATTCTCGTGCTTTGAAGCCTTTGGCCACCCGACTTGTGTTTAACTTATGTGCAGTACAGGTCTTTATTCATCTTAACCTTCTGCGCCCCGTACAAAGCCCCAGCATCGCAATTTCGGAGATCTTGTATATGAACAATTCTGAAGATGAACGGCTGTTGCCCTTCGGTTCGAGAAACAATTCCATATCAAATGTCTGGTGAGAACCTCACACATCTCAATCGCAAGAAAAGCAGGCTATTTCATCAGATAATGATGCTAATTATGGCCGTATACCGCAAAGATAATATCTTTTACAGAAAAACTTGGGCGCAAGAATTAATGAAGCTTGCATGCTCGTGATCAAGCCATTTTTGTTCCCAGAGAGCAAGAAGATAAGCAGCAAGTGTGGACACTTGCTGCTTGAGGCATGAGACATACCAGTAGTGCAGAAAAATGGAGGGAAAGTTGTAAAGCTCTGTCAAATAGGCCATAAAGCTTCTTACCAGACCTCTTTTACGGCATCACTTATTCTATGCGCTAAGTGTGTTCGAAAACGAGTTCTCTGAAATAGACAGCAGGGTGTATTGCATAATGCGTCATTATGTGGCTTACACCAAGTTATCTTTAAAAAAAACTTGCTTTTGTATCTCTCTAAAACTTTGCTTACGAGAAGGTTACAGGTCGGCAAACTCATTCTTGATTCAACTCATACAGACTAACTCAGACTCAGATTGAGCCGTGAATATGAGCCTGGGTGATTCCGGGGTAGTAATGTTTTGGTTATTATGACTCCGAGGGTGTCCGGTTGAGCAAACTTTTGATGAGCTTGAGTCCGAATGAGCCCTAAGCACACTTTATATATTGTATGAGTGAATCTAAATGAGCTACAGTTTTTTGCCGACCTATGATGACGGTGCGCTTGAGAACATTTACCGGTCTTCAAATCAGCGTGATAAAAATGGCCGGGGCTGAACCTGGTCAAACCAAGTTCGTCAAGCACTTTTGCTTGTTATGGGAAAAGACGAGCCCATTGTTTCGCAGAAATCTAACTGTATTGGATGTGTTAGTTTAGGTAAAGGCGATGAGAAGTCTGTACACTTCCACTACACACCGCAGCAAGAGAGCCACCGTGACGTTCCACAAGACAACACGCCGACGCTGCTCCCACCATCAGCGCTCTCGGCGTGAACGCACAGTGATCTTGTATGCAGCCAGTGCCTCTGGCTCGAAAGATTGATGTTCAATGACCGTTCTTTTTCGCGAACGCGCCGCTCCAGTGTTTCACTGAAGCTCCTCGGCCAACGTTGTCTTTGACCAGGTGTTTTCTAGGTATGTAGCTGGAGTAGTCGTAAAATCGCTCTAAAACATTAATTTCGCCGGGCTGATCGCGACTGCAGTGCTTGAATTGCGTACTTGCAATGGCTTCAATGATGCTTGTATATTGAACTGATCCGGGAGGCACTGAAGAATCGTCACACACACACGTCGTAGCGATGACATCAAGAGCTATTAGATAAAGGCACCCTAAGCACTGAGGAGGTGCATACAAAAATGCGGGCTTCAACAGTTAATGCTTTTAGCTGGTACCGGCTTCATGCATCCATTATGCAAGCGAACGCGCACTGGAGGCTACGCAGAACCACACAGGACAAAGTCAAGTGCTGAAGTTTATAACACCATGGCTCTCTAGAATAATGGATGGATTATACTTCAACATGTGGTTCACCAAGCAGCTATTTTCGATGGAGAAAAAAATTGTTCAACAAAGCTCAATCCCTTATAGCAGCTAGATTATGATGTTCAGCACTTCGCGGCTTTTGTGGAATCTGATGCGAGTATAATATATAGACGCTACTGAAATGTGTGCGAATTCTGAACTTACCTCTGCCACCAACCACCATTAGGTTTGGGTTTTGGAAGGTTCCTGTCAGAAGGGTTGTTTCCCAACTCCTAGGGGAGAAAGTGTTCGGTGAGGATAGACGTAGATATTCTTACGTGTAATGCTTACTTGTTCGCACTGTGATAAGATCTGTTGAAGTGCACATATGTTTTAGTTGTTTCTTCAATAGTATCCACTTTGCATTTATACGTTGCATGTTCAGTAGTATTATACGTCCATATTGGTTCGATTCCGCTCATAAACTGAAAAAAATTGTATCAGAACAAGGTCATTACTTGAAGTTTTATATTACTTCGCTTTTCTTTTTGCACTTTACCTTCAAGTCATAAAGCTTGCATCTAAATTACTTAAGCTTGTTAGTTTTACGTTGAAGGATTTGAAGTTACGGTGAGAGAGCAAGCAAGGATATAGTGCATGCGACAAAACATTAACCAATTGTATTCTGAATTTTTTGACAAGCGACCGAAAAAGGTGCCTGACCGAAATTCATCAAGCAGGTTTTATGTCTTCAAGAAACGGCAGTTCTGACGGCCTCCTGTTTATTACTTAAAGCCCGCTTGGTAGGTTGCTGATTACAAAAAAAAAAATAATAAATGGAAAATTTGACATGGCCAAGAAGTAGGTAATAAACTTGAAGTTCGAAACAACCACGCTCGTTGGAAAAATTGAGCGCTGATTCTCTTCTCCGTGTAGTCTAAGTGACACTTAAGCGTTTGCAGCTAGAGATAGAAATGCACTTTATTGTATGTCCTGGCTCCTTGTACATCAGCCCTAAGCTGGGTGGCCTCCTCAGTCCAGGTAGCCATGGATTGTTGCCACCACCTAAGCCCTGTTCACCAACCGTAGGTGATTTCCAGGATCCTGGTAACCAACAGACCCTCCCATTAATTTTCGAATTATTCCTCTCGATCCGTTCCTTTCTCCTTATTTTCAGCTGGCGTTGATGATGATGGAACGTCCAGGTTGTTCGTGCACTTCAGCACGATGTAGCACAGGGTGTTGCGCGTGTCCAGTCAAGAGTTCTTGTATTCCCGAACATAGGTCCCGAAATATATTGTGTGCATCAGTGTTCTGTGCGGGCAGGTACCGGCCTGGAGTTTTCTCAAGGTCACCGCTAGACCCGTACTCAGACTCTTGCGTGTTGCCTTCCTGTAATGCGCAAAATATATCAATACTTCTTCGGTGTTCTCCTTTAAACAGGCGTATCATGGACTCTTTGTATCCAGACACTCAGTGTCACGGGCAGTATTTGCCGCGCTTGATTAGCATTGAGGCCTTCCCTGGAACGGTCTACATTGTTATCGGGTAGCATCGGACCAGCACCTGCGTTCGTCATCGTCCTGCTGCAATTCCGCAGGTCCATACACGCCTGCTGAATTAGTGATTGGTCGAGCAAAACCCTAACTGCAGTGTGTGTCACACGTCAGAGACTATTTATCACATCTTGTGTGTGCGCCTTCAAGAAAGACAGTCACTAAAGCGCCTCACAGATTGTATGGACTGCCGACCATTTCAGAGGAGAAGCTTTTGGGTGCTTGGGAACGTGTAGATCCCGCCCAACGCCGCTTAAAGTACTTGTTATGATTTCTGAGCGAGACAGGCTTATAGATGCTCGTCTTTATAGCATTTGCTAATTGAACTAATGTATAAAGACTTTCGTGCGTATCCCACCCCACACAAGACAGGGTGTGCAGTGACTCATTGTGCCATACCATAGTCACCTTTCATCATGCCTCCCTCTATCTCTCACTCTCCCTTTGCCCCTTACCCTCGTGAAGAGTAGCAGGCCAGAAACCCGCTTTCCAGGCCGACCTCTCCTCCTTCTTGCCATTAAACACCTTCTTCTTCTTCTTAGTGATTGGTCATAGTTGAAATGTATTCATCTTTTGCAAGTGTGGTTATTTTCTAGCTGAGTGTACAAGTCAGTCGGCATCTCAACCTGCAGTCGCAGCTTGTAGTTCAACCACCGCGAATATTTCTCTTTTTATATTAATTTCACGTTGTAAGTTATTTTTTACGGGACGCAAAGATGGTTAGAAAGGTCGTTTTCATTGAGTCGGCAGGAAAACGCTTACGCATTTAAAAGGGTCATAACCTTCGCATGCCATTCGAAGGCGAGGACACAAGCGACTTAAGCTGCTTGAATACGAAAAAAAATTGGACCATCTCCCCGAAGGGAACCCTGATGGGATGCGAAGCAGCAGCGGTGCGCACGGCGTTGACCCGGTTGAAACGGGCGTCGACGCGGGTGCTGGAAGAACGGTTTGAAGCGAAACTCGGTGTAGCGTTTACTCGAGTAAACGTTTGTTTGAAACGCAAAGACACGGGAGGCGGGTCAGAGGTGTTGCGAGCGGGCGGAGCAGCCGGCAGCTGCAGCGTGACCTACTTGGCACCGCTCCAACACCGGCGGCGAGGGAGCGCGTTGCGGCGCGTTCATCCGTACGCACGGAGGGACAGCGTTACACAACCTAGTCAAATAGCTGCTTCGCATCTAATACGGATTTCATTTAGCGGTAGATGAGGCAATCGTCCTTTGTGGCGTTTCCACGAGAACGCCTTGGTTGCGTGTTTAGGGGAAAGAGTTGCCTCATCTGAACGCTGGAGCGTACTTCAGCAATAACGTCTGACAAACATTCACGTTGTGTCGTTGTCGCTGAACAGAGATAATAAAGCTAAAGTGACCATATTCCGCAGGCTCCAACGTGGGAGGCCGGGGGGGGGGGGGGGGGAGGGGGTGGAAGAATTATCGAAGAGAGAACACGTTTCAATGTTCTCCTCGTTCCTTGCGCTGTGAAACACCGAATTATGCTGCACCAACTGGCCAAACGCTCAACCTTACAGAAATAAAGAGAAACAGAGAAAAAGAAAGAATGACAATGAAAGAAATACACATACAGAGCGAAATAAATAGAAAGAAAGCAGATCATAGCCATTTTTGTATAGGATAGAAAAGGGGTGTGGTGGCCGGGCTAGGTGACTGTGAGAGCGAGCCGGCTTTCGGCCGGAAGCGGGATAAACACCGCCCTGAAAGCAGGTTGGCGGGAAAGCGGGATCCCAGCCGCAAAACAGGGACATGTCCCGCCGAAACCGGGACATCTGGTCACTTTAAATAAAGCACAAGCTTAGCGCGCGCTGCACGGCTATACTCAGGTAAAGATGCTTGTGGCGATATCCGCAATCTAAATTTGGTGTGCCGTGCGTGTGTGACCGCGCGGCAAGATTCGTACATACTCATATCTAGAACACTGTCTCTAAGACAACATGCGTACGCCGATCAACTCAAACATGACACTGAGTAAGGTTGCGACATGTTTAACACAGAACTCCCTTACGTATCCAAACATTCTGTTATGAAACTTAGGAAATGAAAAAGAAGGCATGCTTTTAGACACACAAGTATATTTTTATGCATGTAGTAGCTCAGTTAATTACCTATCTAATAAGTGATCAAGAAAAATTTTCCGTACTACACTGGAAAACAATACACCATGCGGTCTAGTTGAGTGCACCGAAATAAATGTGTGACATGGCAATACCTTTCAAAGATTTTAAAGTGGCGAATGTATATATGAAGCAGTGCATCTTAAGTACTGATCAAGGTATTGAAACAGAGGGATAGTAATAATTGTCGAGATCTTACGCCCTAAAATCAGGGTACCATTATGAGGGTAACATTAAATTATGGGGCGGGGGGGGGGGGGGGTAAGGGGCTTCGGAAATATAGATTATTTAAGGTTCTTTGACGCGAATCTAACTAAATCTAAGTGCACGGGCCTCTAGCACTTCGCCTCTGTCGAAATGCGGCCGCTGAAACCGGGTTCCATTCCAAAACGTTCGAGACATCAGTAGATCACCATAACCACTAAACACGCGGCGTCGCGCGAAGACTGAATGCTGCATAACTGAAATCGTAGTGATTGCAAATGAATACGCAACCAAAACGCATATTGTGATAGAAACGCGCGGAGAACAAGTTAGGCACCTTGTTCACGTCAGTGTCTATGTAAGCGAGAGAATCGATTCCTCTTGTTGTTTGGCCCTTACGAAGGTCGACTCAAGGCACTAGGACTGCCGACAAACGTACAGCTCTCGTCTCCAGCGCTCAAGCATCTCACTCTGCCATTGCTGTACGAGATAAACAACGAGCATAGCCATATAAATACTAACTCTTCAACCATAGTGGACGGGTTTCTATGGTCAATCTTTCCTGCAAGGACCACCGCCTTTAATACTACGCCATCCCAACAGATGACATTGACAGTCGTGGAACTTCCTGTTCTTGTTGCGCACTTCACGGATATTGTCATGAGCCACTCAAGAAATGGTGTGTGTTCACTGAATCTAATGCAGCTCTTGGGTGATCGATTTTTGCCTTACCTCGCAGGCTCCTCGAGGACGAACTCTTAGAAATTTGGGCACTGTTTTGTCACCTTGTCGAGCAATAAAAATGGCATCATGTTTCATTTACTTCAAAGCCACTTTGGCGTATTGGAGAAATAACACGCCGATGCTAATGCTCGATCTCCACACGAAGATGACGTACGGGACTTCATACCTATCTCTAGAACAAGTGCACCAATGAAAAATTGGGAGCTTGTAAATGAGACCATAGCAGCTTTAGAGCACGCGTGAAGTTTGGGGCACGATTGACTGCACACACCGGACACTCCTCTTCGACTTCATACCCCACCTGCACACGCTCGCCTCAAGAGAACGGTACTTTGGCGACTGTGGCGTTGTGGGTCTTTCACGGAACATTTCGCCTTGCGAATCGGCATGGGCGACAATGCTGCTTGCATTCACTGCTGCAGCGAGGGAACTCCCATATATATGTTTTGCCGTCATCCTCGCAACAGTGCACAGAGGGTGTGGCTAGTGGCCTCGTTTGCCCGCCTTGACGGGAGGCGCCTGCCGGAACAAGCAGTCTTATAGTCTGCCGACCTGAACTTTTGTCGCGCCTAAAGCTTAGCAAGGCTTCAATGAATAGTTTGTTCTTGACAGTACCTATTTTATTTATTGTTTATTTTTCATTGTTTGGACACCTCCGTTTCCTTTTCACTTTTTCATCTTTCCATCTGTCCTTTCTTCCCATCCTCCTTAGGGTGGCAAACCCGATCTTGGCTTCTTTCTGGTTAACCCCTTAATCGCTCCGTCATTTTTTTATGTATTGTCATGAACGACTCTGGAGTTCGGGCGCGCGGGCCGCTAGCGGTAAGCAGAGGAGGACGAAGACCAGATTAGAACAGCTGGCCCATCTTCTCTCTCTCTCTTTTTTTTACGTGGCACAGCCTTTATTTTTCCCTTTTATAAGGGTCAGTGGGGGCCAATCTCCCTTGTGGGTATGAGCCAGGCTCTCGTAGGCGACAAACAAACAAACAAACAAACAAACAAACAAACAAACAAACAAACAGGAACGGAACGGGTGCTGTGTCGTCTGTCTCGTTCTTTACAATGGCGCAGCCCGACATCTGAACCTTGCGGCTGAAGCCACCTCTACGTGCTCCTGGGTTGTCCGCGTTGCGGTTTCTACGTCTAAGGAACGCCGTTCACGCTTCCTGGACTATGGACGCTAGGACCCTGCTGCGGCCGGAAGCACCTACGCCAATATTCGAGGACGGCGTCCAGGCCTCCTCGGTGGCCCAAGGGCAGCCATATCTCGGCGTCGCCAAGACAGCGCCCAGCGTTCTGTTGCCCTGGAACGCCGTTCAGGCTTTCCCTTGCGACACCCTCTTGCCCAGGGCTCATGCAACGTATGAGCCTCCAAGGGATGCCGCCCAGGCTTCCTCGGCCATGGAACCTCGCTGCCATGAGTGCTGCTAAAACTGCACACTTCGCGGACGTGGATCCTGGCTATGCGGGCGCCTTACCCGACAGCGTCGCGGAGCTCATGCGTGCCATCACGCAAATGACGCAACAACTCGACCGCTTGGCGTCATTGAGCTCCTGCTTCCAGCCTGCCACCTTACCACCTCCGGCTATCTCGGAACTTCCGGACTTCTCCGGTTTGCAGGACGATGCCGACGCTTGGGTGGAGATGGTAAATGCGCTCGGCTCGCGTCATGCCTGGCCTGACGATCATAAATGGATCGTTTCCATAGACCATCTCCGAGGCGCAGCCAAGGCATGGCGCAACTACGACGGCATCTAGCGAAAGTCGTGGCCGGAAGTGGTGTACAGCTCTGATGGCTGCTTTCGTCCCGATTCGCCATGACGCCACCGACAAATCTCACACTTCTTTTACCGAGGTCGAAACTCGAGAAGGCCATCTCCTCGAGGCTGAAACTGTGCGCTTCAGCTCACCGGCAGACATCTGTGCAGCCGGACCTCCTACAAACCCCGTACTCAACATGTGCTCTAACTCTGCCTCGGCAACCGACGCCAAAAACACTCCTGTCAGCGGCCGAGAGCGGTTTCGATCCACATCTATCGGGAAAGCTGCCGCCGTACTCGTCATCGCTTGGGCACCTAAAATCACCGGCGCGTGTCGTACTGGATGCCCTTACAACGCAACCATAGCTGTCCACGGATGCCGGTAATACGACGGACGCCCTACCTCTCCACAATCCAGGCATATCCGATGATGCTGACAAGATGGGCCTTGACCATGCGGACCCATATCCCTGGACGTCACCGCAGTTGTTGGAAGGTGAGAACGTGGACGTTTGTAACACGCAAAGTGTTCTAAGTGCTACCTCCATGGAAGAAGCCGACCTGCCTGTGACGGCTGTGGTCAGTGCCATCGAGGATTTCACGGTGAAGCCTGAGTCTCCTGCTGGTGACATGAATTCTGACTGGTACGGCTCTAATGTTTGCGGCACTTTGTCGAGGACCACCACCACGAGCCCCTCGGGGAACACGACACCAGAGCTGCCGCAAGAGCGTAAGGTGCATCCATCATCGGCTCAGAAACTCGTCCCCACTTCGTCACGCACGGGTGGGAGAGCACACCGACGCAGCTCGACGCTCCCGCGAACAGCGTGGCCAACTTCACACATTGAGACATTAAACATCTGCGAATGTGCACTGTCTTGCCCTGTGTGCAGATGTGCGGCAGAACAAACGTCAACTGGACCTGCGGCGATCCGGAAACAGTCAGGTCCCCCGCCAGAGACATCGCCGGCAAGTTTTCATAAGACGCCTCACTATGGAAGAGATCGACTACGGCGACAGAGCCAATTCCGCCCACCAGAAACCACACAGACAGATGCCGAACCAGAGTCGCAGCGTGGCCGTGACCGGCCGCTGCGATGCAGTCAGTGCCGCCCACCAGAAGCGTTTTCGGCAGCTACACGCGCACGCAGTCATGGCCGAGTGTCATGAACGACGCTGGAGTTCGGGCGCGCGGGCGGCTAACGGGAAGCAGAGGAGGACGAAGACCAGATTAGAACAGCTGGCCCAGGAACGGGTGCTGTGCCTGTCTCGTTCTTTACAATATATATATATATATATATATATATATATATATATATATATATATATAGAACACAAGGCAAAATCTCAGGGCTCGTTTTTCTTTGTTATACACAAGATTAATGAGAACTAACAGACAATGATGCCAAGGAAAGTACAGGGGATGTTACTTATACAGGGGATGTTACATGTACTTATAATGTAAATGTGAAAAAAAGAAAAGTGGATGAAAAGACAACTTGCCGCTGCAAGGGGCCTAACCTGCGACCTTCGAATAACGCGTCCGATGCTCTACCAACTGAGTTCCAGCGGCGGCCATCTCACCGTCCACTTTATGGGGGTATATATATGTGCATTTGATTGGCGGAACATTGGACAGGTTTTTGTCCCTGCAGTGGGCGTAGTCAGGCTGATGATGATGATGATATGTGCATTTCAACGTGCGAGTGTTCGTCAGTGCCGTGGGTAGCCATGACGGCGAGTGTGGAACACTCTTTTATTGCTATAGCAATTATATGGACACTCTCGGCTGATTTTTGCCGTCGCCGGCGCCGTAAGGCCCGGATATGTATATGTATGTGTATATAAAAAAAAAGGCACAAAGAAAAAATAAATCAGAAGAAAAAAAAACCACCAGGCCTGCGCGGAACTCGCAGGACAGCCACAGCGAAAGCTGGGAGAGCGGCCTTTCTAGAGCTTTTTAAACATTCTTGGGGCAACAACAACAACCGCACTTGCATGGTACCCCTACGCCATATATCATAATTTTTGTGTAGTGGGGAAGCGTCTACTATGCCATTATTCGTCATTCTTCAGAAAAAGCGCGGTACCCGCTACGCTCTTGTAACGCATTATGCGGACATTGTTGATGCTGTGGCTGACGATGATGAAGAATTTTGCCTGAGGCTTTTGTAATGGGTTGGAGCATTGAACGACCCACTCGTTACGCAATTCGATTTGAGTGACGCCTGGTTCTTACTTTACTGTTCTAAAACGCTTAGCAACACACGTTAACGCGATTCCTTACCCGATATGAAGCCTGCATAGAGTCAGTTTGCATCGCAGTTTCAAGCAGCGGCGTAGCTCAGTGGTAGAGTGCTGGGCTGCCACGCAGAAGACCCGGGTTCGATTCCCGTTCGGTCGTGGGTGTTTATTTATTTAGTTTTTTTCTTATTTCGTGCGATATTGGTTACGGACACCGGCGGCGGCGGCGGACAACTACGGCGCAGAAACGAACCTTGTGGATCTCATAACAGCTTTCGCTGTAAAATTCCAAGTCTCCCAACCAGGGATTGTAACTAGCGAACCCTCGCTTCGCAGCGCGCGCTGCGTTAGGCCACTCACCCACACGCCATGCATGCGCCGGCATAATAACGGGCAAGCTATTTATAGACACCATTTACCGCTGGCGGTATCCAGTTCTCGCAGGAGCTTGAGCGTGTTTTCTATCAAGCAACGCTGCTGCATTTTCTCTCAACTTGAAAACTGCCCTAGAAGCGCGCACGAAAATGGGGCCCCTTTCTGTGCCTACTCGTGATGTGGAACGACAACAACAAAAAAAAAAAGAAAATGAACACCACCCACACTTTGCGTCATAGGCCACCGCGTGGCAGGAGACGCAGAGGGGTCATTCCGCGCGCCGCACTTTAAAAGGAGAAATATCTACAATCATCGGGTTCTGCGTTGTCGACACTTGCAGCACGTTGCTCAAACACAAAGGTGTAACAACTGTAATAGTTGGTAGTTCACGCTTGTCCTGTGTATACCTGCGCGTCCTTTTCGAGCGTCCTTCTTTGTGCTTCGGCGGGAAGCTGCAAGTATCGAGCTGCTCGTCAATCTTCGTGTGAGATTCCAATTTCTTGCTATCGCAATCATTGTTTCGCCCTTGCGCTTAAACTGTGACTTTTTCAGCCTGTTGGCGTCACGTAGCACGTGATCGTATTACGAGCTGGCAGCTGACCAACGATCCCTCGTCTACTACCTGAAGGCATCATGTCTGCAAAACGAAACCCTCGCTATGAATGAAGGAAAGAAGTCGAAATTTAAGCGCTCGTTTTTCTTTGTTAGACAAAAT
>JALIZH010018763.1:0-30417 GCA_030522465.1 Rhipicephalus appendiculatus | reverse complement strand
ATGCAATTGTTTTTTGGCGGCGTACATGCTGCATGATGAATATATTTTGGCTTTTAAAGAAAGCACGCGAAATATCAAATAAAGCCACGTGACTGCGTTCATGCGCTATCGTACTGCAGCGCTCTTAAACAGGCATCGAGCGAAACAACTGGCGCGCAGACCGTCAGCCTGTCGCTAGTCAGGGACGATGGTGTTTCTTTGCCGTGTGTGGCGGTCAGAAATGCTGACGCGCTGTGGAGCCGATGCCTAAGCCACGGCCCCTTATTTCGCCGCCGTCCGCTCGAAACACGTCTGAGAGCGCTGCAGCACAATAGCGTACGAGCGCAGTAAAGTGGTCATATTTCTCCGGCTTTCTTTAAACGCCGGGAAAATCACAACGTAGAGTGTAATTTTCCACAAAAAGTCATATCTGCAGTTTTAGAATGCCCTCTAAAACGCAAAGAAACACACTTGGCCCCAAAATGAATACCAGAAATGTTACATCTCTCATCCTAGTTAAGAAATTAAGCGCAATATAAAGATACCATATTGAGAGCCACATGGCAGTAAACCCCATCGTTGGTTTTATCATAGTCCCTATGGCTTTATTCAGTTGAGGTTTAAGCACTTCTTTGTATATATTTGGTTACAGTTACGTGACACCCTTTCTAAACACGATACAGGCGGTACCCCTAAAAGCTAGGAAAATAAAGCATGATGTATCGTCTCAGTGCCCACGGAAAATAGCACTAAAGGGCTCGTAGGGACGATGATGAGAAAACCGTAGTTCTTGATATTATGTTTCTCAAATCCCCTTTCTAACGTCTTTAAGATTTTTCGTTATAATTGCCATTGCTTAATGTAAACTCAATTTCGCTGTTTTATTACACCGTACAAGCAGAATTTTTGTTCCTGAAAGCACTAGGCACGCTCAGATTATTTTACCTCGGCCCTAAAATCGCCTGAACAGTAAATTCACATGGAATATAGATATTTAAATAGTAGCAATGACGCAGTATATTAAATATAATAATAAATAAGAGAAGGAATAGAGGAGGAGGTTACAAAAGATTTATTACAGTCAACAAACGGGCAAAAAAAAAAAAAAACTTCACAGAGGCCTAGGTAATGTGTGGCATGCAAACGGAGGACAGCAAAGAGAGCACTTGTGCTAACAATCAAGCTATCATTAAAAAATGTTCTTGCATATTTAGCGCGAAGAACAAAGATACAGTACGCCAAAATATCATCTGTTACGTAAATGCTTGTTCTATTGCATATAGCATCGACACCGGTGGAGCGACGGTTGTTAGAATCTAATTCGCATATAATCTCATAGTGTGCAGTCAATCTCATAATGTGCGAGTCAAGCTTACATCGAAGAGATCTGTCAAGTCTGTGTGAAACCAGCGAGACGCAAAGCAACCACATTCTTGCATTTTGAGACTGCAACGAAGCACCACGCAAGACAAACTTCGATAACGACGCTATAGCCGCATCCTAATTTGAGCGAGAGACGCCGCAAGCATTGTGCACAGTATCATGGCTACAAACAAGGTTCATGGCACCGACATCAGCTAAAAAGAAAGAAAATATGGAGAAACAAAAGGTCGGCTGCATGTAGACGATCGCGCGCTTGTTTTCGTCGAGATGGCTCGAGCGCCATCGCGTGACTTCGCTCCACCAGTAGAGACGCGTATAGACCTTATTTCTTATGCTCACTAGAGCACTCTGGCAAAAAGACAAAGGAATATCACTGTCGTTAGCTTTATTGAGGTGGCTTAGTGGCAGCAGTATCAGCTTGAGAAGCAGAGTTCAGCCGACGTTTGTTGTTTCGCAGGGTGGCGTTTTTATAGTAGTATCTTGTATCTTAAGATACACGATACATTATTCAATGTATCGGAAATACAGATACAGATACTCGTTTCGCGAGACGTATCGCGATAGAGATACAAGATACCCAAAGAGTATCTAAGATAGTATCTAAGATACATATATCTTCGTCCGCCTCGGTGGAACAGTGGCTACGGTGCTCGGGTAATGACCCGAAGGTCGCGGGTTCGATCCCGGCCGCGGCGGTCGCATTTCGATGGAGGCGAAATGGTAGCGGCCCGTGTACTGTGCGATGTCAGTGCACGTTAAAGAACACCAGATGGTCGAAATTTCCGGAGCCCTCCACTACGGCGTCTCTCATAATCATATCGTGGTTTTGGGACGTAAAACCCCAGATATTATTATTACATATATCTTCGATACTGCCCAGCCCTGGATGGCGGCGTGTGTCCTACTTTGAAGCGAACGCAAACCTCTCCCGTTTTAATGGCCGCAAGAGGGCCAAGCGCAACGCCACTGCGCAACACGTGGCGCTATCTGTAGATAGCCGGTGTGCGTGGTTCCCACAATGTCTGAAACATTTATGTGTTCTTTGTCCTTCCCTTGGCTAGTTGCATTAGATGTTTAATTCACACTGCTGCCTCCCTGTCTGAGATTATTTCATTGTTTTTGCAGTATTGCTTATTGCACTTTGCCTAAATTGTAGAGCTTTTTCTAAGAAATGTAGTGGGGATCTTCAAAATGTACAGTGACCCACGTTTACATCCACATAAGCACGATCCGCCATATTTTTCTGGCCACAAAAACAAAATAATTCTCATATTGAAACATTTAAAGTGCTAGCTGCTGGTTTGCTATCTCCATGTGGTGACTTCTATGCTTCTTGAGCAGCGTAGTGAGGCCGGAGCGCAACGCTTTATGAATATGCCCTATTTCCTGCCCAATGTTCCAGTACCTTATTGTGCAATGTGTTCTCT
The DNA here is from genome assembly GCA_030522465.1 of Rhipicephalus appendiculatus. Lineage (NCBI taxonomy): Eukaryota > Metazoa > Arthropoda > Arachnida > Ixodida > Ixodidae > Rhipicephalus > Rhipicephalus appendiculatus. The sequence goes on along the minus strand of JALIZH010018763.1, from coordinate 27,628 downwards.
CACTGCGGATGCGGAACAAGGCTACACATTTCAATAGCATTTTTGTATCTAGATGTTACTATTTGCATGTGTGCACTCGTAGGGCAGAACGGAAACATGCCTTACTTATTGCTGGCAGCAGGTACAACTACTGATAGAGGCAGCGCTGGTACCTGACGGTCGGAAAATTAGTGTACTGCAACCATGGCAGCGCTTTGGCCACTGGACACTCGGAAAACAGCAGACCTGCTGCCATTAAGGTGTTGCATTTCCGTTTTTTAACACGAAAGTGTTTTATGCCGAGGTCCACCAAGCATATCCGTTACGGATATGACGTTGATATAATTAACGCTACCAAATGAGAAAGAAAGATTATTTATGAAAATGTTCCCCGGCTGGGAATCGAACCTCTGACTCTTGGCCCGCAATGAAGGGCGCCCGGTTTCTTACCGACTAAGCCACCAACGCAGCTGCAGAGTAACCTGCCAACGCGCCTTATATCTCTCACGCATTCTCTCTCGCACGGTGCTCTGTTGGCGTGGCGGGTCAGTGTCGCCGCCTGTGAGCGGGTAAGAGAGGTAATGCGGCAGGACACTTACCATACTAGTAATACTAGCGCCGATATCGCGGCGCACAATCTCGGAGGCCATGCTTTAACTGCGTCTCGATAGCAGTGAAAAACATTGGTCGCGCTAGCATCGGAGAGTCGCCGATGTAGTTATGCGCTTTGCCTTTAGCTTCATGTTAGCGTGTGATGGCTCTTTGTCGGAGTAGTGCATCTTCCACATGCAGCAATGTTGCTTCGCCGACGGCTACGATGTCGACGGGCGAATGTCGTGCCTTGGTGGAGCGAGACAGAGGCCAGCAGGACGTAGAACGCCTGCGCGCGCTCGCGACTCATTTTACGAACCTCTGCCTCCCGCGTTGCTGAAGCGCAGCGTGCTAGTGTATGTATGAGCGCAGGAGTAGGTTACCTTATTACTCAGGAGCGCGCACCGCACCACTTCTCTTTGACGACGCGCATATCGACTGCCAGTGTTCATTACGTGCTTGTTGGTGTCTTTGCGCTGGATTCACGATACGCTGTGTCCAGGTATAACATGTTGACAACTTCAGCTACAACAACGGGTTATTCATGACCATGTCGTTAGTCGTCGTGATGGAGATTTGCCACTAGGCGTCAGCGTGGGTGTGTCCACGTCAAACGGTGCTATAGCTGTCAAACACCAATATACATTGTACAAGCTCTCATATATCGCTACACAATAAGCACTCCTTTTGCGAAAACGCGTTTCACTTTCGTGTTATACCGATTCCTACGACGGAGGATCAGCCATGTTTTTCCAATGAGACGCTGGTTCCTCCTCATTGCCGTGTTCTTGCAGTTACTGCAGGTGCTCTCACTAGTGACCCTTGAGCCGACCACAGACAGCAGCTTCGGCCACGGCATTTGGTTGATAACGCAGGTAGGGGATAAGAGCTGCTGTAAGCAGCTTTCAAAGACAATGAACTTGCGTTCACTGCAAAGATGTGGAGTAGGCTCCGCACGACTGACGCTTGTAGATGGCTTGGCGATGCGCTTACGGTAGGGAGACGCTACGAAAGACAGACTACAAAGTACACAGAACACAGTGTTAACAGCACGAGCATAAACTTCAACTGGCTTTTATTATTCATGCGTACAGAATATAAATAAAAGTTAACAAAGCACGTGGAAAGACATAGTAAACTTGATCGATGTAAAGCTGTGATTGGCTTGAAGGCATCGCAGGTTGTGGTAGGCAGCACTGTGTCAACCACATCAGTGCGGTTGTTGCATATTGAAAGTAATGCTAGTTGACAAATGAAAACATGTTTTCAAACTAAAGGACAGTAAAATAGGCGCCTAGCTTTTGTTTTCAGTAAGGCCTGTGTAAGACATCCCTTGTTAGGTAAGATGTATAGCCTCTGACACGCATTGATATGGCAACAGATGAATATTGAATACGAGTAAGAAATGTTGTGGCATCAGTGACTGAGCAGCAGCATTTACCATGTGTGGTACAGCCTGGGACTTTAATTTTAGTCAGTGTACTAGCCCTGCTGATTTACTAATTTATTTTAGCGTTTCATTATCGAGCTTAGCGTTTGTTTTTAGTAAGGTCTACGTAACACATACCCTGTAGGGTAACACGTGTAGCCTGTAACAAGTGTGGTTACGGCACAAGAGAGTGAATATTGGATGTCATCGAAAAGGTATTGTGACATCGCTGACTCAGCAGCGATTGATAACCAGTTCCCTAAAGTTAAAGAAAATGCACTTGAGTGGGCCAGCTGCGCATCAGCTTCGTCTTTGCGGCGTCCGCGTCAGTAAAAAAAATTGACGTACGGGGGATGCTTAGAGCAGTCTACGATCGTAAAGGCGAGTCCCTGATTGGACCTTCTGTTGATGTGCTGTGGAACTTCTTGCTGATGTGTTGAATATCATGATGAACGGCAACTACTGATAGCGGTACTTGTATTCATTTGGAATGTCACCACCCGGGATGCGTAAAGGCGGAGTGGGAGAGTTGGATCTCATATAGGGTTAATTAATAGAAGATACAAGCATACTCTTGGCGTTATCTGAGTTCATCGGAGCTTACTAAAGCGAGAGTGCTTCGAGAGTTTACAAACGCACTTTAGTCTGCGTAATCGTAGTGTAGCATGGGTTCGGTGCGACTCTGCCAGAAGGTAATCTAAACTATACTTGCATGTTCTACGAACGCCAATTTGAACATTTGTAATTGTGAACAGTTCATATGTTTCGTCAATAAAAAAGTTCTTCAGAAGCCTAACAGAAATTTCAACCATTTTTTTTTCACGATAAAATCTACAGAAATACCGCCACAAAGTTTGGCAACACATCAGCACTAAGTTGAACATAAACACAACAGCAGAACGTTCATCATAAAGTTTAGCACAAGCGGTGAATGCGTGGTAGTAGGGCAGCTGATCAAATAATATTTCATCATCGGAACTTCTAGCAGTGCTAATTACCCCACCAATATTCTGCGTAAACCAACAAGCGTCAAATTTCCCGAGCATTCACCTGCATGCCAGACGGCAAATTTGGAGCGCTACCGAAAAATATGCCTAGGTGGGCCAGTTGGTATAAGCTTTTGTTAAAAGATAGACGAGATTCTGACGTGTTGCGTGAATATTCTACCTTGATCGTCGTCTGAACAATGTACCTAAAATGCTCCGCGACACTCTAAACTCTGGACCAGTCCACTCTGAGAGGGTGGGGGACCAACGTGGCTGGCTGGCGCAAAATCTCCCTTGGGAGTTGTTTAAAGAATGCGTAAGCGTTGAGTATTTTTGTAAACTGCGGCCTTTCTTAGAACCTTTTTTGGGGCGTCATGGGCATTGAGTCTTTTTCCTAGCATTCGCCAGCATGTGCATAGTAACATTTGTTGGTATTTTACGCCGCGAAACCACTATATAGAAATGACGGACGCCATACTGGACGGCTCCAGAAATCGTGACCACCTGGGATTTTTTAACGTGCACCTAAATCTAAGCACAAGGGCCGTAGCATTTGCGGCCGCCACAGCCGCAATTCGATCCCGCGATCATTGGGTCAGCGGTGAAACAACATAATATCGCGGCCCGTGTGAGCCTCTTGTGAGAGCTCTTAAAGAGTCCTCGACGGGACGCATATAAGGCATAAAATTTTCGCAAATCCAGGATTAACGATGTGTCCAATTCTGTGTGTCGGCTTTACATGTTTCTCTGCCGAGCGCTCTTACTCCATCACCATTGCAGGTACCACCATTTAGCAACAGGCTGCAGCCGCGACAGGCGCGCCATCGCAGCTACCAATGGCGACACGACAAGTGATCTTTTTTGGCAGCTAGCAAATGCCTTCGCGAAGTTATGTTCACGCAGAAATTTGGGCGAGTTGGTTTTGACTTAAATACATAATACAGCGGAACAAAACAAGGACAGAGAAGGATGCACACACGGTCGTCCTGCGGTCGTCCTGGCGTTCTAGCAGTCGTCCTGTGTGCATCCTTCTCTGTCCTTGTTTTGTTCCGCTATATTATGTATTTAAGTTATGTTCAGATGGCTCGAGTCCGTTATACGTCAAATATCGTAGCTACCCTTCCCAACAACAACGATTACAATTAAACTTAGGAAGTGAGTAAAGGACACGCGGCCATTATACAGACTCCTTTGAGCGTACTTTTGCTGTGTTTTACTCCCTCGCCCTCGCGTCATTTTCTATAGCCACATATTAGGCAAAAGCCATAGATACTTAACCAAACTTGAAAATTGACCGTCGGCGTCCCTCGTCAGTGGCGTGGGAAAATCGTCATCACGTGATGACGTCACAATGTGACGTCATTGTGACTTAACATGGTCACATGATGACGTCATCGCATCACATAGCTGCTTGATCAGTGGGCCGATCGCGGAGGCATTTAAGAACCAGGTGCGATGCAGAAAGCTTGCAATGGCTCCGATGCTAGAGGCATTGCAAAACCACGTCAGGTGCAGGAAAGTTTCGGAGGGAAGCGAGATGGGATAAATACATCGACTGAGAACAAGAAGAGCATGGCTTTCGCCTGAAAGTCGTCTTAGGTGAATGCGCAAGCGACCCTGTGAGCTTTTTGTTTTGTTTTGTTTTCGATAAGCCAAGGGAACGACAATGTGTTCCGAACAATAGGTCATCCCTAGATAGACTAGCTCATCCTCTTGCGGTACGTGTTCTGTGCTCTCAAAATCGCGCATAGGAATCGTGAAGGAAGTTTATACTTCTCTAGCAGTTCGAGAAAGAACAAGAATAAGCATCCACTAAACTGGCGCTTACTCCGTTGGGCTGACCAGGTCCCTTTTTTTTTTTACTCCATGAGGGCTGCTTGCACGAGAACACAGAGCTCGTTGTAAGTTAGCGTGCCGTCACTGAGCAAGTAGGCATGCTAAAAACTTGTATTTCGCGGTGCAAGGCGTTCGTACAGATTTCAGAGGAGGGCACGATGCGCATGCGCATTCACTGAATGTGTGATCTTCGTGAGTGGGGTCTGAGTTTTTATTACGGAGCTCCTAATTAGCGTCGTTTCGGTTACTGTGGTATTAATTAGCTCAGTCTTATATTTACACGGCGTCGCTAGCATGATCCTATTAAGGTATAGCTTCATTAGCTCGGTCATAGCATAACATGGCTTAATTAGCGTGGTCAGACTATGTTTTGACAAATTTAGCTATAGGTACACCGCCCAGCCAATTAGCTAAGCAGCCGGGCGCGTGGGCTCGCTCCTCTCACTCACGCGAAGAAGTGAACGACGACGGAGCGCGGCGGTCCATCTATTCGCTAGAACATAGGTACAGGAGACCATGATGATTATACACGTGGCCTCGGCGATTAGCTGTGGCCGTGGTGTTGTAGGGCGCTCAGCCGGAACTAATCTCAGTGGCCACGGTGCAGGTTATTCTCAAGGATACTTAGTGTAGACATTATACGCTTGAAAATGAACTTAAACGACCCCTACCTCTAAAAAATATGGTTCGTAAAGGTTTCTGACACTTTTCTTGCATGGGTGCACTTCTGTAATCAGTGGAACGACAGACAAACCAAAGAAGACGCCTGTGGTTTGAAGACACCACCCAACTTTGTCGACCGCCCTTGACGTGACGCCGTGTTTCATCGTGACCAATGGAAAGCAGCGCTCGCTGAGGTATGAATTCTACCGTTTCGTACTGTTAGCTCGTTCAATAGGTGGTGTCGATAGAGCTCGGAAAGATTCCGAGTTTCGCCAAACTCGGGCCATCCTGCATAGCACTCCTCTACTAGACTTTTAAACATTAACTGGAAGAAAAAAGCTCTCTCGTCCGTACTCTCTAAATATCATAATTTCTTGCGACTACAACATATATTCTCTCTTGACATTAGCGCAGCCTCAGCGACTGTGCGAGTGAATTCGTTCTTTAGTCTAGTAAAAACACTCCTACGTCCGAACTCAAGTTTTCAGCCGCAGTAACGATAGTTCGGGTCCATGAACTCATCCCGGCGATTTCTGACATTGTTACTATCGATATGCTGTAGCGATTAGTTTCATTATAGAAAGTAAGATGAGTGTTTTCTGATTTGCTCCGTTGTTTTGAAGTTATGAAGACAACACGTGAAGATGAGTCCTGACTAAATAAAGCTTGCATAAGCTTCTGAAAAACGTAAGGTGTCATAATTTCCCAGAGAACGCCTTCTTCATTCTGATTCCAGAAAGATGAGCTCTGCCGGCGTTTGTTGAATACAGGTTATTTATTGAGATGCAGCACAGCTACTGTGTGTGCAAGGCACTGCAATGTTGTAAATGAAAGTAGTTAATGACACTAACTACGGTGCAGAAGAAACAAAAATTGCCCGAGAAGAAGTACACCCTTAACCCTTAAGTCCCATGGTAAATAAGCACCCCCCCCCCCCCCAAAAAAAAAAAAAAAAAAACACCGTTCATGGCTTATTGTCCCGATGAAGAGACTGCGACACACAAAACGACCATGACGAGAACGAAGTTTGCGTTACTGCTATGGCTTCGGTCACTGTATTTTGAGTTGTTAATTTCATGAAAGCAGTTGGACTTACTACGCGTGGCAAGAATAAATAAAGACACACATAGGCGTGCGCAGGGTTCTCCTTCAGGGGGGAGCGAGGGTTCGTCACGGCGCCTCCCCTCCCTAATATGTCCATGTATGGGGCTGACTTTGCGCCCCCCCCCCCCAGAGTCGCAGCGCCCCCCACACTCTTAGGTGTCTAGGGGGGGCGGCCACCCCCTCTGCCCCCCCCCCCCGTGCGCACGCCTATGAAGACACATTCACGTTTGGTGATAAAATAAAGCGATAAATAATTAAATTTAAATTCTAACAAGGAAAAGTCATGTTGCATTTAAAACCGTCAGTGTCAGGAAAGAACGAGAACGCACCGCTGTGGCTGTTGCATGCTGAGCTCCTGGTTCTCTCTGTGTGAAAAAGCTCCGCACATCTTGATTACATCAAGTAGCAGTTAGTGGACATAAGCTGATAAAACAAGTTCTATGTAGTTCTTGACAATTGCAGTGCGCCGAATAATTGTTTGATCGATTTTCGCCTGAGCTTTAAATTAACTGTTGCTTAATATACAGGCAAACTTGGCAACAAAGGCAGAATATGAAACTGTACAATCTATATTATGTCAAGCTTTTAAACAAGAATGTGAATAAAAAAGGAGGCACCGTTTTAGAACGTGCTCTTGTTTGCATCGAATTATTGCGGCTGCTTCTCCTTGTTTTTTTTTACTCTTCTGCAGTGGAAACATCAAGTGAGGTTTGTGATACAGATGCTTACGATGATTTGTGGGTCCTCTCTTGACTTGGCAAGCGTTGAAGTGCTCCCTTATTTATTTTCTCATCATGTACTTCTAACATTCTTTAGCTGTTGCTTTCTCGATGCATTGTCGTTAAAATGAAGAATAGCTAGTCCTTTCGTGGAATGCAATGGAACGTCCGCAAATGCACTGCGCAAACTTTCAGCTGAAAGCACCCCCTATTTGATGCCACATGGCTAAATAGCAGTTGAATTTGGCGCAACGCTGGTGAGCAGGCTATTAAATGCGTCCAGTGAGGAAGTTTTGACATCCGGGGACAGATGGCGCAGGTCGTTCAGCAGGCGTGAAAACTACAGGATGGCACGCATCTCGCGGAATGCCAGCGAGCCTGCCAGAAGAGAGAGCTTTAATATTTGAGAAAGTGACGCCTTCAAATGCCAGCAGCCTATCTCGTCTGAATATTAGCCTGTATGAAAGTCAAATTCAGTGAGGTCAGGTTAACGCTGTGTCACGCCAGTTTGTCTCAATCACAGCGACCTGTTACGACGTGGATAAGAAATTTAAACTCTTAAAGGCGTAATATTTCTCTGGGCGAAATTCTTATGGCGTCTCTTGATGCAAACTGATTGATGCATGCGCTCCTTCAGTGTGGAAATTGAAGGTGAATTTTGCTTTTGTTATCCCCTCTCAGAAGCGTTTTTTAAATTTTGCAATATGTACAAAAAATTCCCAAGAAAACTTCACAGGTGCATTTAAAAGAAATGGCTAAAGGTGTAAAATGAGGGGAAAGAGACAATGGCCGCATAAAATTATGTAAAGGGGAGATCTCATTTGTAATACACGCTTTTCTTGCGTCGAGTGCTGACAAAAAAAAATGATACGTGCAAAGTATGCATAAGTGTTGGACCATGGAAATGCAGACCTACAGATGCACCAATTTTATAAAAACAACACTTCAAAGATTCTCCCGTTATTCAAGTTACCGCGTTCCATCAGCTTCCAATGTTCAAGGGGCTCATGCAAGCAAGCAGTGAAAGGCCCTTCGTGGCTCACATGCGGGTTGCAGATAATTTTTTACAGATACTGCTGTCCCAGTTTCAAAGCCATAGCAGGAGTGAGTATAGATGTTCAACATCATGAACAGATACATTCAAGAAAATATATGGTTACGTAATTATTTTCGAATTGTTCAGTACCTAGTCGGCGCAGAGACCCATCAACTTCATTCTATAAATCCACCGTCCGCGGAAGAAAAGGAAAACTTAAGAGAATCAAGAATAAATCTGCAGAGCATATTTTATTCAGGGGATCAAATTATCGAGTACGGCGTTCAGTATTCGCAACAAAGAACTCGGCGCGAGAACACGCGACCCGATCTGAACTATGTGATGCAGGAGGTTGCAACATGCTGCTCCAAATGTTGATTTTGAGATCCCTTTAACCATTTCCTGCTGCACCCACAGGATATAAGTGGTTGATGACACTTTGTGTTCATTTCCCTATAGAGGCGCATCTTCTGCATTGGCTCGCTGCTTTGAAACAAAACAGCCATTTGGGCTAGTTCGTAACGATTCATTTTGAACGCAAGTGGAGCCCAGTACACAACACGGACTAAAGAAGAGAACAATGACACAGGCGCGCACTCGCAGCTGAAACTTTAGTGAAAAGGCAACACATACATTGCTTACACATTAAACACATGGTAAGGTTTCTCTCGCTTAAAAATAGAATAATTTTCCAGAATAGACAAACAATGATGAAGGCGCATGTGTCTAAAGAAAAAGAGGCGGGAATAAAAAAAAAACGCGGGGAAGGGGTGATGAGAACCAAGAAGTTTCAGTGCGACGTGTTAATCAAATAGAAGTACGCCTTATCTGATAGAGCAATAGACGGGGGGCTGACACATCGTTACCCGAATCTCTTAATATCCAAAGCCTCGATTGATTCGCGGATGGTTTTAGCCGTGTGGCTTGATGGAATGGTTTCGTCAACGAAAAGGGGTGAGCAGTCGCACCTGGTGAAGTGCTGCTCCAAGTGGATACTTTCCTTTGACGCCACCGCTCTTTTGTGCTCCTGTAATCGAATATTTAAGCATCGGCTAGTTTTGCCCACGTATACACGGCCACATGACAGCGGTATCAGGTACACGACGCATGTCGCAAATTAGACAAAAGGAGACCTGTGTTTAACACGATACCTATTATTTTCTAGGCACTTGGCTTTCGCTGCTATCTTTGTCTATTTTACGACATACATTATTAAATTTAATTGGAGTAGAAAAAACTACATTTACATCGAAACGTCTGACCAGATTTCTTAAATAAACCCATGGGGCGTTTTATGTAAGCTGTAAACTGTCGGCGTGGAAAACCTAAGAACTTATTGTTGGGCGAGTTGGTCATTACATAACGTGGTGATTTTACATAACATGGTGACATGGCGCCTGCCCTGTCTCTCACATGTGTTTGTCTTTTTTAGCGCTAAAATCACCATGTTGAAACCCTGATTTGAGGTGTGCTACCAATCTTTCTTTGCCAGGTTTGTCACGAGTTATCATTCATGCACCGCTGTGGCTGTTGGGTGCTCAGCTGCTGACTCCCTTTGTGTGAGAAAGATCCGCACATCTTGATCACATCACGTAGCAGCTGGTGGACATAACCTGATCAAAATAGTTCCATGTAGGTCAGCACAATTGCAGTGTGCTGAATAATTGTTGGTTGATTTTCGCCTGCGCTTTAAATTAACTGTTGCCTAATAATATAGAGGCCAACTTGACTAGAAACGCAGTATATGAAACTGTACACTCTATACTACGGCAAGTTTTGAAACAAGAAGAAAGAATATGAATAAAAGAGCAGGCACCGTTTTAGAACGTGCTCTTGTGCACACCAAATATTGCGGCTGCTTGGATAAATTCTATACTAGCACACCAGCATATGCTGAATGATGTTGTAATATTGACGTTTTGCAATAAAGTTGATTCGTTGAATTCTGCCAATACAATGATTTCATATTATTTTACAAGTTGTAGGTATTGGGCTGGCTGCGTCCCATCCATAGTTAAAGCAAGGACGATGGAGGCTTCAAATCACAATAAACAATAACCATTTATTTTAAACTACGATACATACGGTAGGGTCCGGCCCAGGGACATGGTACAGCAAGGCGAAGGCCATGGTCGCGGGTAGCAGCAATCTGGCCAGCGCGGGTGGCTGCGTGTGTCCTTGGGAGCCAAGGCACCTCTCCTCTGGGCAGCGCATAGGCTGCCCCGTTTAACGCGCGCATGCGGGCCACGCGCACCGCCACTGTGCAACACGTGGCGCTCTGTAGATAGCCGGTATGTGTGGTTCCCACAAAGTCTGCTACATTTGTGTTTTATTTACTTCCCTTGACTTGTTGGATTTCATGCTTAATTTACCCTGCTTTACCCCTGTTTGGGAATACGACATTGTTTTTGCTGTATTGCTCATTGCAGTGTTTTTCAATTGTACAGATTTTTCTGTCAACATGTAATACGGGGATCTTCAAAATGTACAGTCACATTTGCTGACAACCCCTTAAGCACGATCCGCCATGTTTTTCTGACCACATTAATGGAAGGATCCGCATATTGAAACGTTTCAAGTGCTAGCTGCTTGTTTGTAATCTTCATGTGATGACTTTTCTATGCTTCTTAGGCAGCGTGGGAGCCGTGAGTACGCCGTAGCGCAAAGCTTTATGGCTATCCTCTATTTCCTGCCCAATGATCTACTACCTTACTTTGCAATGTTGTCTTACTGTGGATGCACAACAAGGCAAACATTTCAGTAGCATTTTTGTTTCCAGACGTTAGTATTTGCATGTCTGTACTCGTAGGGCAGAACGGAACCATGCCTTACGTATTGCTGGCAGCAGGTACAGCTTCTGATAGAGGCAGCGCTGGTAACCGACGGCCGGCACACTAGTAGACTGCAATCATGGCAGCGTTGAGGCCTTTGGACAACCGGAAAATAGCAGACCTGCTACCATTAAGGTGTTGCCTGTCGGTTTTTCGCCAATGAGACGCATGGCTTCTCTGCCTTGCCGTGTTCTTGCAGTTACTGTAGGTGTTCCGACTTGTGATCATTGAGCCGACCACTGACAGCTGCTTCGGTCAAGGCATTTGACAGATAATACAGGTAGGGGATAAAAGCTGCTGTAAGCAGCTTATAAAAACAATGAACTTTGGTTCATTGAAACGATGCGCAGCAGGCTCGGCTGTGGTTTGTAGATATGATGCTGCGATTGGCTCGAAGGCATGACAGGTTGTGGTAGGCGGCAGTGTGTCAACCACATCAGTGCAGCTGCTGCGTATTAAAAGTAAAGACGGTTGACATATGAAAACAGATGTTTTCACTCTAAAGGTCACTAAAATAGGTCCGTAGCTTTGGTTTTCAGTAATGACTGCATAACACATTTCTAGTTAGGTCAGATGTATTGCCTGTGACACTCATCCAATCGGGAACAGCTGAATATTGAATATGAGTCAGAAATTTTGTGACATCAGTGAGTGAGCAGCAGCATTTATCATGTGCGTTACAGCCTGTGACTTTAATTTTACAAAATCTACTAGCTCTGCTGACGTACTGATTTATTTTGAGCATTTCATTGTTGAGCTTAGCATTTCCTTTCAGAAAGGTATGTGTAACACATACCCTATTAGGTCTGATGTGTAGCTTATGTGATTAAAAAGTTTTTTGACATAACTGAACTAGCAGTGGTTGATAAGCGGTTCCCTAAAGTTCAAAAAATTCACGTAAGCGTGCCAGCTGCGCATCAGGTTCTTCTTTGCGGCGTCCGTGATCAGTAAAAGCAATTTAAATACGGGGAATGCTTACAACTTCCAAAGAACGTAAAGGCGAGTCCCTGATTAGACCTTCTGCTGATGTGCTGTTGAACTTCTTGCTGATATGTTTAATATCATGGTGGACGGCAACTACTATTATTGGCAGATGTATCTATTTGGAATTCTACTACCGGGAATTTCTAAAAACTATACAGTGTAATTCATGCTCCTTCACAAATCATAAGGTAACGCGTGCGAGTGTGTATACCGAGCTCCCGCGTGCAGTTGCTGGGGATGGCTCGTGTACTTGTGGTGTGAATCAAGTGCAGACTGATATCTCGTTGTAAGGGGATGCGAAAAATTGGGGGACCCTTAAGCTTCGCCTTTAAGAGTTGAACGCGATAGCGATATCCCGTCCCTAGTGCGTACTTCAATCACTTAGTGCATACTATGTAATGGGTAGTATGCTTTAAACCAGGAGAAATTATGCGCGGCAAATGTGGGAAATGTTTTCGAACTTGCTATGCACCCACTACGTGGTGTTAAGGGAATACGCGCAGTAAGGTGTGTGCCGTTTGTAATGGGTGGCTGGCTTTACACTATGGAATCGTTATGATGGTCACATATTCTGACGCCCGATGGCAATGTACGCTTGTACCACGCAATATTCCTGGGATATTACATGTTATATTGCGACGCCTATATAAAGGACGCTTGCGTTTGCGAAGCATGGAAGTTATTTTCACTGCATTTCCAAGCAGAGGAAGTTATTTTCACAGTATTTCCAAGCAGAGGCATGGCTGTGTGGTAGAACACCTGCTTGCCACGCAGACGACCCGGGTTCGATCCTCACTCGGACCCGAAAATTTTTATTATTTATTTTATTTGCATTTTCTCGATTTTTCGGTCACGGACAAGATGATGATTTTTCGGTAACGGACAAGATGATGATTTTTCGCTCACAACCAACGACGCCGACGCTGACACCGACGCCGGAATTTCTGCGAAACGAGCTCTTTAACACTATCGCGTTAATATATGTGCAGCGGTGATTGAAGTGTATCCTGGGAGAGTTGGATCTCATAAAGAGTGAATAGACGATTCAAGTAAAGAGTACTCTTGGCGTAGTCCGAGTTCATCGGAGCTTACTAAAAGAGAATGCTTCGAGAGTTTACAGACGCACTTTAATCTGTGTGATCGTAGTACAGAATCGATTCGATGCGACTCAGACAAAAAAGTAAATGATACTTACATGTTCTACGAACGCCAATGTGACAGTTCGTTATTGTCATCAGATCATGTATTTCGTCAATAAAAAGTTCTTCAGAAGCCTAAGAGAATTTTCAACCAACTGTCAAATGTAAAATTTACAGAAGTACTGCCACAAAGTCTCACATCAACGGAGCGTTCATTTAGCACATGTCGTGGATGAGTGGTAGTAGGGCAGCTGATCGAATAATATTACAGTTTCTGAACTTCCAGCAGTACTAATTACCCGAGCAATTTTCGGCGTAAACCAACAAGCGTCCATGGCCACAGCGTTCACCTGCATGCCAGACGGCAAGTTTGGAGCACTGCCGAAAAATATGGGTAGGGGGGCCAGTTGGTATAAGCTTTTGTTAAAAAAAAAAAGTGAGCACGGGAAAACGGACGACAGACGAGGTAATGGCATGTTGCGTGAATCTTCTTACCTTGACCGTCGTCTGAACAAAACTACGTAAATTGTTCCACGACACTCTAAAGCAGAATTATATATATATATATATATATATATATATATATATATATATATATATATATATATATATATATATATATATATATATATATATATATGAATAAAATGAATCAGACACACGTCGAAAAACAGTTATTTCTGCACGTTTCGGCCGTGGGACCGGCCTTCATGAGAATAACAGAAGTGACAGTGGTGCTACATCATATAAGCGCATACGTTTCGGTTCCAATGATCACGTGAGCACAAAATCATAAAAGCAAGAACAACAAGAAAAAACGAAATATATCTGTTGGGGCCCCATATCACAACCTTCTTATAAGCAATCAATTTACAAGTAGCGACACCTGCATAAGGAGAACAGGTGACACAAGCAATAAGATCGGCAGCAGTCGTTGATGCAAGACACTAAGTTTCCCGGCATTTTCATTCAAACCACCTTTGATTGTATTAAACTTAAATATGAAAAACGATTGGCGTACTTCCCTATCATGGTGCGTTCGGAAACCAGCCTCCATAATCGTGGCTGTGATGTTGTCAAATGAGTGGCCTATTACGTTAGCATGCTTTGATATTGGAAGGTGAGGAAGTGCAGAGATATGAGCCTTGTGGTTGTTAAACCGATATCGGAAGGGTGTTTCGGTTTCGCCTACATATTGCATTTTGCAGATTGAGCATTCCAAGAGATAAACCACATTACGCGTGTCGCAGTTATAGCCACCATTTATTTTCAGGCTGAAGTTAGATGCGGTGCTTTTTTGCGATCAGTGAAGTGGTCATATTGTCACGTGGTCGTGACGTCGACGAAGGCAGTAGGCAGTAGTCCGAGATGGAACACTTTATTTGGGCCGAACTTGTGGCCGGTAAACTGAAGGTGAGATTACAGGAATAAAGGCTGGCACTGATAGCGGCGAACAGAGCGTCGGCCGTCGATCAACTGAACATCGTCGGAACGCGCCGGCTTTTATAAATCACGCGTCGAACATTCCAGCCTTATCACTAGTCGTCGCGAAAGCTCTGGACTAATCTTGAGTGTTACCGTCTTGCGTACAATCTTAACAAAACGATCTACTACAACCGAGAAGCTTCTGGAACAATAAGGCGCGGTCTGCGCCGAGTACTGCTGATAGTCTGTGTGGGCGGAAACCGAATACAGTAAAAGAAACGCGCGTGGCAATGCCCTCCTCTGCAAAGGCATCGTCCCGATGCTTAGAACAGAACACTTGGGAAAAATACATGCAACAATAAATAACGACAATAAATCAAGAAAGCTGAATAAACATTACGCACAAGCAAGAAAGTCCAATTAAAAGAAGTACAGTCCTCAGGTTCACTACCGCGCGTAAAACGGCTTGAGGCGCACGACATGGACGACTTCAGGTCGCGCACGGCGCCGTTGAGAGCTCGAAATGCCGTCGGGGACAACCTCATAGTCGTGTGTGCCGAGACGTCGAAGCACCCTATACGGTCCGAAGTATCGTCGCAGAAGTTTTTCACTAAGTCCCCGTCGTCGTATGGGCGTCCACACCCAAACGCGGTCGCCCGGCTGGTATTCCACGAATCGTCGTCGAAGATTCTAGCGGCGGCTGTCAGTCGTCTGCTGATTCTCGATCCGCAGGCGCGCGAGCTGTCGTGCTTCTTCGGCGCGCTGTAGGTATTCGGTCACGTCGATGTTTTCCTCGTCGGTCACGTTTGGTAACATGGCGTCGGGCGTCGTTGCCGGGCTCCGTCCGTAGACCAACTTGTATGGCGTCATCTGCGTCGTTTCTTGCACTGCCGTGTTGTATGCGAAGGTCACGTACGGAAGGATGGCGTCCCACGTCTTGTGTTCGACGTCGACGTACATGGCCAGCATGTCGGCGATGGTCTTATTTGGACGCTCGGTCAGGCCGTTGGTCTGTGGGTGGTACGCGGTGGTCGGGCGGTGACTTGTGTGGCTGTGTCCCAAGATAGCCTGGGTTAGGTCAGCCGTAAACGCCGTGCCTCTGTCGGTGATGAGAACCTCTGGGGCGCCGTGTCGAAGGACGATGTTCTCAACGTAGAACTTGGCTACCTCGGCGGCACTGCCTTTGGGCAGGGCTTTTGTTTCGGCGTAGCGTGAGGTCGGTGGCTACGACGATCCATTTGTTTCCGCAAGTCGCCGTTGGGAACGGCCCCCCAGGAGGTCCCATCCCGATCTGCTGGAACGGTCGCCGAGGAGGCTCTATCGGCTGAAGGAAGCCTGCTGGTCTTGTTGGCGGTGTCTTCCGTCGCTGACAGTCTCGGCTCGTCCTTACGTAGCGGGAGACGTCGGCGGCAAGGCGCGGCCAGTAGTACTTTTCCTGTACTCTTGCGATCGTGCGGGAAACACCGAGATGTCCAGCCGTCGGGTCGTCGTGTAGGGCCTCGAGGACTTCTTGTCTCATTGCTGATGGAACCACGAGAAGGTGTTTGGCTCGAAGGGGCGAGAAGTTCTTCTTTAGGAGGACTCCGTTTCGCAGGAAGAACGACGCCAGTCCTCTCTTGAATACCTTCGGAACCGTGGCGCTCTTGCCCTCGAGGTATTCGATAAGGCTCCTTAGTTCCGGATC
Source organism: Rhipicephalus appendiculatus (assembly GCA_030522465.1). Classification (NCBI taxonomy): domain Eukaryota; kingdom Metazoa; phylum Arthropoda; class Arachnida; order Ixodida; family Ixodidae; genus Rhipicephalus; species Rhipicephalus appendiculatus. The sequence goes on along the minus strand of JALIZH010018763.1, from coordinate 11,222 downwards.
CCTTCGCTGTTGCTCGGCGAAGTCGTCGGCACTTATGGTTCCCAGGAAGCCGTCATCATCCTGGTCGTCCAGCGGCGGTGGGTCGACGGGGGTACGAGACAGGCAGTCGGCGCCTCGAGTGTTTTCTTCCGGACATGTAAACGACGGTAATGTCGAATTCTTGAAGTCTCTGGCTCCACCGTGCGAGACGACCTGAAGGGTCCTTCAGGTTAGCTAGCCAACACAAGGCGTGGTGGTCTGTCACAACTTTGAAGGGCCTGCCGTAGAGGTAGGGGGCGAAACTTTGTCGTTGCCCAGATGATGGCAAGGCACTCCTTTTCTGTTGTGGAATAGTTGGCCTCTGCCTTTGATAGCGACCGGCTAGCATAACTGATAACCCTTTCCAGTCCGTCCGTCCTCTGCACAAGGACAGCGCCGAGTCCTACGCTGCTCGCGTCGGTGTGCACTTCTGTTTCGGCGTGTTCGTCGAAATGCGCAAGTGACGGAGCCGTTTGCAGGCGTCGTTTGAGTTCTTGAAATGCTTCCTCCCTGCGGCGTTTTCCACTTGAACTTGACGTCGGTCCTGGTGAGGTTAGTGAGAGGCTCGGCGATGCGGGCGAAGTTTTTAACGAACCGCCTGTAATAGGCAATACGTTGAGAAATCGACGCACGGCCTTCTTGTCGGTGGGTGGCGGGAAAGCAGCGATGGCGGTTGTCTTTTGCGGGTCGGGGCGTACTCCGGATTTGCTTAACACGTGGCCCAGAACAAAGTTCTTCGTACGCAGAAGCGGCACTTCTCTGGCTTGAGGGGTGAGTCCGAGGTCTTGATTGTTTGAAGTACAGCTTCAAGGCGCCGCAGGTGTTCGTCGAAGTTCGAGGAAAACACAACGACGTCGTCCAAGTACACAAGGCAAAGTCTGCCACTTCAAGCCGGCCAGTACAGTATCCATAACGCGTTGGAAGGTCGCGGGGGCCGAGCAAAGATCAAAAGGCATGACCTTAAACTCGAACAGGCCGTCTGGTGTTATAAGGCGGTCTTTTCTCAGTCTCTCTCATCGACTTCGATTTGCCAGTAGCCCGTCTTCGGGTCCATCACGACGAAAAGTACTTCGCGTTGTGGAGTCGATCCAGGGCGTCGTCTATCCGTGGGAGGGGGTACACGTCCTTCTTCGTGATCTTGTTCAGGCGACGATAGTCGACGCAGAAACGTAGCGTCCCGTCCTTCTTCTTCACCAACACGGGAGACGTGGGGACTCTTGGACGGCTGGATTATGTCGTCGCGTAACATTTCGTCGACTTGCTTCTTGACGGCTTCGCGTTCTCGCGTCGAAATTGGATACGGGCTATGACGGACTGGTCGGGCACTTTCTTCAGTTATGATACGATGTTTGGCGACTGGGGTCTGTCGAATTCTTGACGACGATGAGAAAGCAGTCCTTGCATTGCAGGAGCAGATTTTTGGAGCTGGTCTTGCTTCTGCTTTGGGAGGCTGGGGTTGACGTCGAAATCTGTTTCGGGACCTCGATTCGTCGAAGAATGTTCGGCAGTATCGGAGAGGGGCGAAAGCATTGCTGGTGTCCACGAATTTCTCGATGTAGGCGACCGTCGTACCAATGTTGAGGTGCCTATATTCGTGGCTGAAGTTTGTCAGCAATACCTTTGCTTTGCCGTCACGCAACTCCGCGATGCCTCTTGCGACGCAAATGTGACGGTTCACAAGCAGGTGCTGATCGCCCTCGACGACGCCTTCAAGGTTAGCAGGTATTTCGGTGCCGACGGAAATGACGACGCTGGAAAGAGGCGGAACGGTGACCTGCTCTTCTATTACATTCAAGGCATGATTCTCCGGCGACGTGTGGGGCGGCAACGCTTTTTCTGAAGTCAGTGTTATCGACTCAGACCTCAGGTCGATGACGGCGCCGTGTTGACTTAGGAAGTCCATCCCCAGTATCACATCCCTGGAGCAGTGTTGCAGAATTAGAAAGCTGGCGGGATAAGTCCGGTTATTGATGCTGACTCTTCCTGTGCAAACACCGGCCGGCATTATTAGATGACCCCCCAGCGGTCCTGATTTCAGGGCCTTGCCAAGCAGTCTTTACTTTCTTCAACTTCGTCGCGAAAGACCCACTGAGGACGGAATAGTCGGCTCCAGTGTCGACGAGAGCGGGTGACGTTGTGGCCGTCGAATATTACGTCGAGGTCGCTGGTTCGTCGTCGTGCGTTGCGGTTGGGTCGCGGCGTCGGATCATGGCTGCGTCGAAATGTTGTGGTGCTTCCATGCTGCGTCGTCAGGTTTTCTTCGGTCCGCGAGGTTTCGTCGGCAGGGCTTCGTCTGCTTCGCGTCGTGTTACGCAGGTCTCGTCGCGTTGTCGTCGTCGGCGGCCTCGGAGGATCTTCGATTTCGTCGAACAGGCAACCGCACGTCCATCGGTTGCTGCCCCTCTGTTTCCCGGGTACGGGCTAGGTGACCCGGCCCCGGTTTGGGCCAGTGCACTGCTGGTGGTGCGGTGACACGTAGCGACCGGGTGACGGTGAGCGGGAAGGTCGTCGGGGCGTCCACCGAGCTCCTGCGAGGTAGTCAGCGATGTCTTGCGGTCGTTCACCCCGCTGTGGACGAGGCGCGTTGACGGCGAAACCCGCGTAGGCCCATCTGTCGGTACTGGCAACGGCGGTAGGTGTGGCCGGCCTCGCCGCAGTGGTAGCAGAGGGGACGGTGGTCAGGGGCGCGCCAAACATCAGTCTTCCTCGGAGCGTTGCGCTGGCCGGCAGGAGGGCGGTATAGCGTCGGTGGGCGGTATGGCATCGGTGGCGGTGGCGGCGATGCGGTGTCTTGGCGTGGACGTGGAGGAGGAGCGTGATGGCGGGCTGCAGCAGCATAGCTCATCGCTTGCAGCTGCGGCTCTGGAGGCTGCGGAACGCCCAGTGATTGCTGGATCTCTTGGCGTACGACGTCAGCGATGGAATCCACTTGAGGCTGCGCTGAAGGTAGAATTTTTCGCAGCTCCTCTTGCACGATCGCTCGGATCGTCTCACGCAGGTCGACGGTTCCTAGTGCAAGAACGTCGGCGTAGCTTGAAACCGAGAAGCTGCGGTTGTATTGCCGTGTGCGCATCTCGAGCGTCTTCTCGATTGTCGAGGCTTCGGCCGCGAATTCTACGGACCGTCTTCGGCGGGTTCCTGATTAACTCCGGCGAAGAGTTCTTTGCTTCACACCCCCTCATAAGGAAGCGCACTTTCTTATCTTCAGTCATGTTGGGGTCGGCGTGGCGAAACAAGCGCGTCATTTCCTCCGTGTAGATGGCAATCTTTTCATTGGGAAGCTGCACAGGATAGTAGCGGCACGTTCCTTGCGTACGACGCTCATTGAAGGTACTTAGGAACGTCGTCGAAAGAGATCCCAGGTTTGTAGCGTGGTCTCGCGGTTTTCGAACCACGTCCTCGCGGCGTCTTCTAAGTAGAAGTAGGCGCGGCGGAGTTTTTCCTCGGAGTCCCAGTTGTTAAAGGTCGCGACTCGTTCGTAAGTCTCTAGCCATGTCTCAGGGTCTTCGCTAGGCGTGCGTGGAAGGTCGGTGGCTCTCTGGGTGGCTGCATCACGATGGTTGCAGGGGACACAGCGGTGGTCATCGTGTCTTTCGTCTTCGCCGCCGTAGCTTTCGGCTTGTCCGGCAGTAGTCCGGTGCTGCGCGGGTAGTCCTTGCAGTCTGCGGCTGGCTCGACCGTCACTGATGGTGTCGGTGTCTTCTTCGCGAAGTGGGCTCGGTTCACGGCTTGACGGGGGCGTCCGGTACATGAAAGAAGCAGCACCTCCACCAGATGTCACGTGGTCGTGACGTCGACGAAGGCAGTAGGCAGTAGTCCGAGATGGAACACTTTATTTGGGCCGAACTTGTGGCCGGTAAACTGAAGGTGAGATTACAGCAATAAAGGCTGGCACTGATAGCGGCGAACAGAGCGTCGGCCGTCGATCAACTGAACATCGTCGGAACGCGCCGGCTTTTATAAATCACGCGTCGAACATTCCAGCCTTATCACTAGTCGTCGCGAAAGCTCTGGAATAATCTTGAGTGTTACCGTCTTGCGTACAATCTTATCAGAATGAGCTGAAATAATCGTAAAGCTTCCCAACATTGCAGTGTGATCCGGGCGACGTGCATTGGTAACATTTTTTTTGTGGGGAAAACACAAATACATCAAAATCAGTCAAGAAACGCGCGTGGCAATATGGTGGCAGACTTTGCAACGAGGTTTGTTGCGGTGGGCGGACGGCAGCCAGTAGGTTTATTGCGTGCACTTTTTGACGACGTGAGTAGGTCACGCAAGTTTTGGGCTCTTCTGTACGTCACACGCGGTGGTTCTGGGAAAATTGATTTCATTCGTTCGCTTTGTAGAAGTTTGTTATGGTGCTTTGTTAAAACGGCATTTACGTGCTGCGCAGGCGCGGGAAAAGTCAAAACAAGGTTAGTGTAGGAGAAAACCGGCTGTTTATTTTTGGTGCTTAAAAGTGCTTTGCGGTCCTGGTTGCTTGTCATTTTGATGGCTGGACGGGTATTTTTGTTTTGATAAAGCGCTCCGAAGCTCCGCACAATTCGGAATTAAAATCAGTTTGTCGGGCGCATATTCTTTTAAAACGAAGGGCCTGACTATAGGGTATGCTAGTTTTAGAGTGCTTGACATGGTTGCTATTGAAATGAAGGTACTGTTGAGTATCAGTTGGCTTTCTGTAAATTTTAGTGGCAAGTTTGCCGTCACACATAGTCACTGTTACGTCCAGAAAGTTAATAGCTTGTTCTGAGTACGTATGAGAGAATGAAATCAACGGATGAGCGTTGTTGAAATCGTGAATGAACGATAAGAGATGGGGTTCGCCGTGTTGCCAAATCATGAATATATCATTGATGTACCTTTTGTAGTACAATGGTTTAATGAACGGCTGCCAAAAATTCATTTTCGAGTATGCCCATGAAAATATTGGCATAGTTAGGGCCTATGGGTGTGCCCATCGAGGTGCCATTAACTTGAAGGTAATAAATGCCGTTACATTCGAAGTTGTTAGATTCCGAGACGAATTTTAAAAGGATCATCAAAGTGGAGCTGTCAATTATTTTATCACAGACCGACTCGTATGAGTGAAGTACTGGCCGTATTCTATTTGTATGAGGAATGTTCGTATATAGCAGGGCTGGGCAAAGATACTTTGAAATTGTATCGCGATACGATACAAGATATTCAAACAAGAAGTATTGGAGATACAGATACAAGATACTACCCCAACAATTGTATCCGATACGATACATGCCAATTGTATCTTAAGATACTTCGATACATTCCGCAAATTTGTTGTTAGAGACCCCGATAACCGTAGCAGCGAACGCCTATACACAAAAAAGGTCTTAATTTTTTTAAGTTTGACAATTTAATTCTAATTTTAATAACATGTCGGTTATTATCTCAAGCGTTTTGTCCTTTTTGGTCAAAGTACATTAGTTTACTTCCGAAGATCTCATTAGGGTTTCTTTTAGGTTATCTTCGAAGCTTGGGCGTGTTGGTTAAACAATGGAGGGAACACAGCGCAAAAAGAAGACGAAAGAGAGAGAGGGACTAGGGAAGGGCGACGAACACGCAGCGCTGACTTACAACACTTTGTCGCACCTGTCAGAGGCATATCATACGTCCCTTCCATTGAATAAAATGTTGTAAGTCAGCGTTGTGTGCGTCGCCCGCTTCCTTGTCCTCGTCTTCTTTTGCGCTGTTTTCCCTCCAATTCTTTTAGCTACTTAACAGGACAGCTCTTTAGACACTTCGCTGGCAGCGGTTTTTGCTTGTCATTTCTGTAATTGGAGTCGCTGCTCATCTTGCCCACCAGCCAGCGGGTTGCAATCTAACCACACGAGATTCAATAAGAAGCCTTCGCACGATGGTGCAAATACCGGCGTTCAGTTTTACCTTGCTCAAAAGAAACCATTTATACAATACCGAATCACCGGTTTACAGCAGTGACAACGCTGGTAGCGACATTTTTGTGACGCTTTCTGTATACGTAGAGCACATAAAACTGCAATTACTTTTCATATTCTTCTTATCTACTGGCGTAAAGTGTTCTATATATGTATACTCACTGACGTGCAATCAATTTTTCTTCAACGAGATAACATGTGCACCCCAGAGACGCCTCAGCCCTATTGTATTGTCACGTGATAATGACTATGAAGGAAGCGGCAGTCACTCAGGTATAGACGAAACTCTTTATTGGGCTAACTTGTGCTCAGAAAACCAAGTAACTAAACGTACAAGCAAAGCGCACTGTACTCTGATATCGGCAGTAAATGTCGTCAGCCTTCGGTAATTTGATCAACGGCAGAGCGCGTCTTGTTTTATACATCAGTGATCGCACCTTCCAGTGCTATCGCTGGAGCTTGTGTAAGCTCACAAATGAACTAGAGTACGCGCGTACTACTCGTACGCGTAATCTTAATAATAATTTTTGGGCTTTCACACGTCCCAAAACCATGATAACGTGGGAAGCAGTTGTGGAGGGCTCCAGAAAGTTTGACCATCTGTAGTTCTTTAACGTGCAATTAAACCTAAGTGCATGCGTCTCTAGCATTTCGCCTTCATCGAAATGCGGCTGCCACGGCAGGATTTGCGCGGAATCCTAACAGAACAATCTGAGACAATCTCGAAGATTCTGAAACATTGCGGTGCGGCTGGCGCCGAGCAGTGATGGCAGTTTTTAGTGGTTTAAACCCGATCACACCAAAATAAAAAAAATGGGAGTGCGTGGCGGTATAGCTGCACAAATCATCGCCGGAAAACGCCGCTATCCACGCTATTGCCGCCTAAAGCTCCGATTAGCTGGCAATTAATAAAAGTAAAAAAAATAAGGAGGCCTAAAAAAAGGAAAACAATTACAATTAAATTAGAAAAAGCCGTTCCGTATCGAACATTCACAGTGAATACGTATAGACACACGACACAGGCGGCACTCCTGATAGCTATGAAAATTAAGCATGAAGTATCGTCAACTTACCTGTTCAGGTAAGACAATAAAAAAAGTCAATGCGTGCAGAAAATTGCCTCAAATAGCTCGTTTGGACGCTCATGAGACAACCGTACCATTTGGTACAAAAATGTAACTCGAATACCGTTCCTAAGATGTTAAAGATAGCTTATAATTATTTCCATTATTATAATGTAAACTGAATTTCACCATTTTACCAAGCAGTAAGCAAAATGTTTGGTACTGCATACTTAATGCATGCCCACACAATGACATACTTATTTGTTTCCCAGATCACCTTGGCGGAAGAGCAATCTCCAGTGAATATAAATGTGTAAACAGTAGCAGAAATAAAACAGACACTTAAAAGTAAGGATACAACCGAGAACTTATTTTGGCTGCTTAGAAAAGACATACTGCCGTCACCAGACCGAAAAAAAAAGAAACAGTTGGAAGCCCTTGGTAATGTATGGGATGCAAAAGAGGGACAACTAAGAAAACACTTGTGCTGACATTCCTATTATGATTTCAAGAGCTATTGGAATAGAAATTGCAAGAAGAAAGGGATATGGTACGCCGAGATATCGTCTGGTAGGTAATCGCTTGTTCTATTAGATCTAGCATCGGTACCGGCAGTTAGAATCTTATTTGCACATAAGTCAATCGCGTATAATTTAAACTGACATCCACAATATCCTTCAAATCGCTGATGTGTTAAAGCCACGAGATGCAAAGCAACCTCGTGCATCAGATTTCGTAACGAAGTACCACGCACGAGGGCGGCATCAGACTTTGTGTGCTCATCGCCCCACGCATTGTGATACGCGGCGCTGGTAAGTGGCTGTTAAGAGTGGCATAACACTGACACAAATAAAAAAAGGGAAAAATAATCGACAGAAGAAAACGCACGTGGGCAAGCTCGGAAACGTCTACGTTCGCACGCTTGTTTCTGTCCAGACTGCGCAAGCCCTGTCATATATTGCTCTGCCTCACCAAAAAGGGACGCGCACACCTCATCGCCTGCCCTCACTGGTAGACTATGGCGGAAAGATAAAAATATGTCACTGCCCTTAGTTTTATTCAGGTGGCTTAGTGGCACCAGTAGCTTGAGAAGCGGACTTCAGTCAGCTATTATTCTTTCGCACGGTAGTGTTGCGATAGCAGTATCTTGTATCTTAAGATACACGATACATAATTGAATGTATCGGAAATACAGATACAGATACTCGTCTTGTGAGACGTATCGCGATACAGATACAAGATACCCAAAGAGTATCTAAGATAGTATCGAAGATACATGTATCTTCGATACTGCCCAGCCCTGGTATATAGGGACGCTACGTCCAGGGTTACCAGGAACGAATTAGGGGGGACTGAAAGGTCGATGATGTGGGACAAGAAGTGGTTAGTGTCTTTGATGTACGATGAAAAAAGAAGACGGAATTCGGTTTATTACTGTATCTGCAAATTGGGAGATCAGTTCCGTAACCGTACCTATGCCTGAAACGATGGGTCGACCAGGGTTTCCTGACTTGTGTATTTTTGGCAGGGGGTAAAATCGACCCGCGACTGGACATTAGCGGAACGAAAGAATGCAGAGCCGAATTAGGAATCTTTTTCCTTTCAATGAGGTTCGTTAGTGTGCTTTAAGAACATATTTGAACTGTTCAGTGGGGTCTTCATCGAGCCGCCTGTAAAAAGTGCTATCGGATAGCTGTCTGGAAGCTTCGCTGTCATAATCGTGTTTGTTTAGCATTACCACGGCTCCACCTTTATCAGCTGGCTTAATTATGATGTCATCACGACATTTTAGTTGCTGCATTGCGGCTGTTTCTTGTATCGAAAAGTTTCTTTTAAACGGATCCTGTTTGCGGTAAATATCTTGTACGTCGCGTTGAACGGCAGTGATATAGAGGTCTAGGCACTTGTCTCGTTGAGTACGTGGGGTCCAATGTTTGTAAGACGGCAAAATAGAAGTAGGGGCATTAGCACGGCTTTTATCAAGAAAGTATTCTCTCAGTCTTAAGTTTGTGGCAAAAGTGTCTAAATCCTTCATCAGGTTAAATTCACTAAAACCACCTGTCGCTGGGCAAAAATTGAGTCCTCGGGACACCAACGAGATTTTAAGACAGGTTGACTACGTTACTTGTTGATAGGGGGTCGCCTCGAGGTCAGGAATTATTACAGTGCGAAAAAAATTCCAGTGGTATGCAAAATACGGGGAGCATTAGGCGTAATAACTTTGTCCCTCAAAAGTTTCTTTCTTTTAGCTGCATGTATTTCAGCTGACTTTTTGCGCTGCTTTCTGCCAGCAGCGCGCATTCATGGATGGCGAGTTTATGATGAGAAAGTAATTGGCTTTCTTGGTTACGAATGGCTTTGAGCAATGTTTCGTGATGGCGAATGAAAATGTGGACCAAATCAAAAGAAGCCCTTGAGAGCACCTCGTTCCACGCGATAACCTCAGAACGAGACATATTAGCTATGGCGGGTTTTGTGACAATGCGGAGGCCTCTAGGTACTATGCTGGCTTCTAAATAAGTTTTTAACGTCGAGATGTGCAATTCGCACCGAATCCGTTTTCTATAACTTTGCGAATTTTCAAGAATATTCTACATACAGAGTAAGTCGGAAGAATTTTTACCAGAACGTGGAGTTGGTAGTCACTGTGCCTTGCTTTTTAGAGGGCCGCCGGTGTGCTGAGTTCGCAGGTAGTAGCGGGAGGCTTGAACATTAGGGACACCAGAAGTCGCAACACTGACAGTTTTGCACGAAGTAGGCATCGGCTGTTGTAGACATGGCGGGTTCGAAAGGGAATTGTCCGTCGTCGACTGTACTACCGCAGGAACCGTATCGTTGGGCTGGCTAGAGGTTAGGTGGTTGTTTGATGCCCGAGGGGAGCGATTGCTGCACGTCACGGGTGATTTCCGATAACACTAAAACCGGCTGAAGTTGATCGTCCGAGGTTGACTTGGTAGGAGACTGTAAAGGTGAATGACGGACGCTCAGTAGTTGGCAAGCCGCCGAGTCGCTCTTCGAGGGGCAATTAGGTCGACAGGATTGAAGGCAGTACAGACGCTGGGTACAGACTCATTCTTACTGGCTTCACTAGTTCGCTCATGCGCGGAGAGACCGCGTGTCGGGCGACCACTAGTTGTACACGTAAGCTCGATGAGTCCTTGTTTGCTTGAATGGTGCTGGTAGGGCTCCCGGGACCCGAAATACGGTTCACAGAAGAACAGTTCAATGGAGGCCAGCTGGTCAGGTCAAGTGTCGAAGAGAGGTGGCCGGCGGCGGCTTCATTTGTTGTCACAGTTTTCCTCAGCTGGAGCGCGGTAAGTAGCGGGTGCGCAAGTACGCCAAGACGAGGCAGCGTCGCTGAACGTCGTCACGAAAAGTTGACGCAGGTGACTAGCTAGAATAGCCACTCCCTCGAAACTGAAGGTGTAGGCCATCAGCAGCCAAGGCGCGTGTAGGGGGGCAGCTCGTAGAAGCCGTGGTCCAGGAAATAAACGAGCCCAGAATGACGGCAATAGTCTTGTAGGAGCATGTTGAACTGGTGAGCCTTTAGGTTGAACCTCTCAACGAAGGATGGATTGTCGCAGAAACGACGTCGGTTAGTAGATCTCGGCAAGACAAAGCTGACTTATATCCTCTTGATTTCGGGATGTACTTTTGGGATGGCTTTTAGCAGTGTGTGAAGGCTCTGGAAGGCGGCGTGAGCAGTGCGGTACGCCAGGTCATTGGTACCAGGATGAATGACAATTTCGTTTTTTCTTCTTGTGCTTGCTTTTATGATGTTTGTGCTCACGTGATCATTGGAACCGAAACGTATGCGCTTATATGCTGTAGCACCACTGTCACTTCTGTTATTCTAATGAAGGGCCGGTCCCACGGCCGAAACGTAAATAAATGACTCTGTTTTTCGACATGTGTCTGATTCCTTTTATTCATATTATTTACCGGCGTCCTAGAAGTTGTTCTCTGCAATATATATATATATATATATATATATATATATATATATATATATATATATATATATATATATATATATATATATATATATATATATATATATACGCACACATAAACACGGTTTCGGTGTTTTTTATAACCAATACAGGTTTTTGATACAGGCTTTCTTGCTTTAACTATGGATGGTAGCAGCCAGCCGAATACCTATATCTTGTAAAATAAAACGAAATCATTGTGCCTTCCGAATTTCCCAGAATGTCGTCTGGGT